>PPHD01029475.1:0-10595 GCA_002909625.1 Bambusicola thoracicus
TGTAGACTATTTTCTTCTTCTTTTTCTTGTTATCATCAACAGTACAACAGACAGCATTTTACATTTAATTTACATATAATTTACAAGATAGTAACTCAGTATAGATCCCCCAACATCTCAGCTGACTTTTTAATCACCACATTCTCACCCAACAAACATGTTTACACTACCAAGGAGAATCCATGCTTTGAAAAAAACCTCAATGTCTTGCCTTTTCTTGCAAGAACATAAAGAATGATGACTAGAAGCTGTGACAAACAGAGCCCATCTACTTTAATTAACACACAATATTTAAATTCTTTTTATCAAACCCAAACTTTACTTCTACAATTTAGCAAACTAACGTGTTTCCTACAAATGTACTCAGAACAACAAGATTCATATGATAAATAAAAAATAGCAAAGCGTAGTGAGCTGATGAATCATACATCTTTGAAAGTCTACCACAGGTTTAACTTCAAGGCAAAGCACAAGAGCTAATTGTTTTGTCTGCCTCCCTCATTCAAATCTTTGGGCCAGAAAGAGTACCTTTCTCCTGCACTATTAGGTATGTACCTTCATCTCTTCCAAGGTAGAAGATAAGAAAAAGGACTAAAAATTTGTTTTGAAACATAAATAGATTTCAGTAAAATAATTTATATATTTTTAAATGTGAAATCTGATGCATTTTCTGTTATAATGTACTGTTAGGACAACTTGAAATCAGTCCAGTTAACATTTAGGTGTATATATAGGTATACACGCAGTCTTATCCAGGTGCGAATGAATGGTCTCTGCCTGTGGTAGAAGCAGATACAAGATGACTAACTGTGTCTTTGCACAGAGCTGACTAATGCTATGCAACTGTATTTCTCTCCATATCTTTTAATTGGTAATCTCCTTTATTGTCCATACAAATGAATGAAGTATGAAATACAAAATGGCAATTCTGTAGCAAATTCTACATTGTACTTGCTAACAACATTAATTAAATACTTATTCCTTTAAATTTAGCACAGCATTTTTAGTACCGGTCAACTGCCTGTGAACTATTACAAGTCAAACAGTAACACAGGAGAAATATGATTGTTACTGAGATAAAGATATAAGACATCAGTCTTTGCTTACTACCATAAATCTCCTGACACTTCTTCATGCTCCTGTTTTCTGGCTATTACTTTTTTCTTTTCTTTTTCTTCTGTTCACCTTTATGAATCTTATTGGTTTAAAATGGTAAACTCTCCAAAAAGAAATGATCTCTTACAATGTTTATACAGTACTTGAAACAATAGGACCCTGACCACAGTCCAGGCTATTCAGCCTGACTGCAATATACAAAAAATACTTAAGAACTAATATTCAAACAACATAGAAATCTTTTAACCATTACCAAATATCACCTCTTGGATAAAACAGAGAACTTAATGTGATACAAAAATGAGTGCTTGGTAGCATGCATAACCATTTGGCTGAATGAATCAGTTTTTCTTGAGTGCTTTCCTTAATCTATATCTTTTAAATCTGTTGCTACAGAATAACTTCTCATGGGAAAAAAAAAAAATATACAATATCATATATTAAAAATATTCTCCAACAAAATCTGCACAAATTTCCTTAAAGCAGTCATGAAAAAATACAGCTAGAAAAAATCCATGATATCCTAAGGAAAAGCAACAATATTAAATTTATGAAATACATAACTAAGGAAGGTAGGTTAAAGTATAAGCTTTAAAAAATAAGGAAAAAATTCAAAGATCTAGAGAAAATACAGTACTTTTTGCATTTACTTTAAAACAAATCGAACAGTTTGATTTGCTGAGTGCTGTAAGAAAAGAAAAAACAAAATCTTACGTCATTTGTATTAACGTGCCACGCCATGTCACCATAGGATACCAGCTGACCATTCACATAACACCTTATTTCACTGTTTCTCCAGCGATTATAGATGTGCACGATGCTTATCATATACCACTGGAAAAAAATGAAAAAAAACAGTATATAGTGGGAGCTTTAGTGCCATAACATGAGCTAAATGACTGTAACTGGCAAATAAGTGATCCATCTCATGAAGTTAGATGACCAGACAAATCTTTGCAAACTCCTGAAATTGCATAAAAGTCAAGTGAGCAGAACTACAAGTCCATTCAGTAGAACTGTGACTAAATGAAATGATGTACCTACCTGCATCTTTTCATGGGATTAAGGTCAAAAATGCATACATAAAATTAAGAAGATAAATACAATCTAATTCCTGAAAGTGTAATATAACTTAAAAACTATATGCAAAGTACAATTGAACTCTCATCAGAAATCCAGTTCTATGTGTACTTTCCCTAAAAAAATGT
This sequence comes from Bambusicola thoracicus, assembly GCA_002909625.1. Classification (NCBI taxonomy): domain Eukaryota; kingdom Metazoa; phylum Chordata; class Aves; order Galliformes; family Phasianidae; genus Bambusicola; species Bambusicola thoracicus. Next base: position 2,325 of record PPHD01029475.1, read on the forward strand.
AACATATACCTATCCTTTAATCACAGCTATCAGAAATCATTAAATAAAGGAAAATATCCACCACAGCAACTTTTACAGCCCAGTATAGGACCATATCCCAATTGCTTCATATGATTTTTTTTTGTTCTATACCATTCCATCAGTCTTTGGACAACTGTTACATAGTTATATAATCAAACAGAGAAAACATCGCAGCAAAATGTTTTCACGTACAACTACGATGGTCCTTCAAATAATCTGCTCAAGTGAAATCTTTATGTCTATGATGAATTTTAATTGTGAATTACAAATTTTCAGAAGAAAACCTTAAGTTTCCTCTAAAATCCAACTTTCAGAATAATCTAATCCTACAAATGGGAATTTAATTTTTGAGATTTGCAAATCAACCCATGCTTAACTGTAACAGGGGTCTATTATTTGAAATCATATACAAATCAGAAGAAAACAGACATCCTGGATTCTGTAACCATTCCATATTATCTTAATAATCTTGTTTGATGATTACTGGTCTGCTATAAATATTCAGCAAATATCCATGATACTAAGCTGTGTCCCCTCCAAGGGATTCTGTCCAGTAGACAAATGGTTTCAAAAGTAATACTACATTTTCAAAGACAGAATAAAGTGGAACTAGCAATGCAGTAAACTAATAGTATCTGGATGAGCTTTATCGACAAACTGCCAGCCTTCGAAAGCAGCAGTTCAAATACTTTAAAATTATTTAATACTTGGGCAAAAGGCCAACTACTCTAAACATCCACTAGTTTTGTGTCATTTTATGAGATTTGTATACACTACTGTATTAAAAATTATCAAAAATTAAACTGCATTTCTAGGACCATGCTCCACATTCTCCTAAAAGAATGACAGTAAAACTGTTTTTCAGACAAACACATAAATCAACACAGAGGTCCTTAATACAGAAACTGAATTATTTCATTGAATTCCAAGGTGCTTTATTGTTCAGAGAATCTCATAAACAAAGGACAAACTCATTAACCAATTATTTACTGAAAGATTCAACTGTAAGAATGTATGAACACCAAGGGTCACTTAGATGTCATCTACACTTATCACTTAAGGAGCAGAGCAAGTTGAGAACTCGTAGATGTTAAATCCCACCCTGCAAGTTGTAGCTACACTTGCAAAATGATTTGTTGCAGGTGCCTTTTTCTCACTCAGCTGACTAGTTCAGATGGCTAAAATTTAGGGAGAACTCACCTTGTAAAAGCTACTTTAAACAATCTAGGTAGTTGTTACAACACACACACAAATTGAACAGAAAATGTGTTCCTTTCATCTTTTCTGCCTTGGTAAGAAGCCATATCAAAATTTATTCTTCCATGGACATCAAAGAAAAGAAAGAATTTCATGCACGCTGAAGTGTGACATGTCTCAGTAAATCACTGATGTTTTCAATCATTTAAATTTTCTTCTCTGTTGGCTCTTTTTGCAATTACATATCTTTCAGTATGTGTCAAGAAACTAAAGAAGCCACCCTCTAAGTGGTTGAGGTTGTCTTTCTCTTCTACACCAACAATACTATCATCAGTAGTATTGTGCCATACCATCTGTGATTCTAAGATTTTATGATTCTATGATCATTATCTTTATAAAAGAGTGAATCGGTTATAAAATTTATCATAAATGTTCAACTTGTTGAAAAAGGTCTTCATAAAATGTAATTTGGACATGCACAAGAACAATACAAATAAGACAAATTTTCTTCCTTTCCTGTTATATTTTGTACTCTGTACACCTGTGAATATTTGGATACAGTTGAAAATTCTGTAGGCATGTCCTTTATCTATTTTTCTTCGTAATGAGAAACATCAACAAACTTTCACCATTTAGTCTTGTTGAGTTAAAACAGACTAGTCCACATTTACTCTGATGCAAGCTGCTAAGTATGACTTCAGCTTACAGCTCTGAATAATGCCACTCACTAAGAATGCAAGCATAAAGTATGGAATGTTATTTTACAAATATCAATATCAAGACTAATTTTTCAGATTGAGTCACCAAGTGAAACTTCCCCTACCTTATATGCAACAGGTCCTACCTTAAAAAAAAAAAAAAAAAAAAAAAAAAAGTAAACTGAGTAAACTGGGCATAAAGTATTTTGAATATTCATAAATTTATTAATCTTACATAAACATAAATATTCCATATTTGGATCTCCTCAGAGAATGTCTCCTTGCTTTTTACAGTTAAATCTTTTATCTAATCAGGTTGGATATAACTCATTACTGTGATGCTGTAAAGTAAAAAAATCATAGCTGAAATCACAAGCAAATTCCTTTTAATAGTAGTAGCCAGTAAAATTCTGAAGGAGTGTTTAAACTTCATATCAGTTGCATACTGAAAGCCTTGTCACCTGAAGCATTTAATGCTAGAATGGAATTTGAGTAATTTGGAGGCAAACTCCAAATTTTCTCTTGCCTTGGTTTGAGGATGCAAAGGTAGACTTGAAACAGTACTACAGAGAGATCAAGCAGACTAGTGTTGATAGCATTTCTTATTTAAAAAATAAAATGATCTACATATGTTATGTATCAAAAACTCCCTGTATAAATCCATCATATCCTCAGAACAGTCCCTATGATTCTCCTCTACTGTTCAAGGATGCTATTTTGCATTAATTACAGAGCAAAATAATGAAGATTTTTTCTTTCTTTTTTTTTTAATGGACATAAAGTATATTTAATACAAAAATACTTCTCTGTATCAGAGGAAGTAGAAATGTTTTTATATGTTGCTTTTGAAATAAGAGAAAGCACACTATTACAAATTAAAAAAAGCAAAGAGCAAAATATATTTTGTCAGTCCTTGCAGTAGTCCCCACGTTGAGTTGTACTCTTTCACACACATATAACACACATTCATATTAGGATACACATTCTTCCACATCTGTTTTCCAGGTCTTTAAAAATGTATGGCACTTTTTCCTCCCCAAAAACTTAAAATTGACAGAAAAGTGAGAAAACCCTACTGACTGTACAATGGTACACTTACTTTTTGCTAGTCCAAGTTAATAGATTTATTATTTAGTACTAGATTAAGGATGAAGAACTACAGCTTTGTTTTCTGAAGTCACGTGTGCCCAATCTAACATTTTTTTTGTTCAGTGAACAAATTCATGTTTCTTGGCCAATAGCCTCCTTTCCCAGAAAGGGAAAAGAAAAGAGAAAACAAAACAAAGCAAACAAAACAAAACAAACAACAACAACAACAACAAAACACAAAACCCACAAATTCTGTTTCTCATTTTGTTTTCCTTTTTGTTGGAAGATTCTATTACAGATAGAAACATCTCCCATAAATTCAGTAAAATATTCACCACTGAAATCCCTAGAAGCTAATCCGGTTGCTATGATAATCAGAAACTAAGTGCAAACTGCATGACTAAGGCTCTGCTTAGTCTGTGTTTCTTTTTTGTATCTTCTGTGCCACCTGGAATTGATCTGTTAGACAAAAAAATGTCCTCTTTCCTTCTAGTTTATTTAACAGTAATCTCCATTTAGTAATAATGATTCTGCTGAGCATGTTCACTGCAATAACACTATTAAAAGTTCTACCTTTTATAGCTATTTACTTGTATTTCCAATACTTTCCTAACAGAAAAATAAGTTCACAACAATAAGCCCACAGTTTACTCATTTATTTTCTACGACTTTCCACTTACAGTGTTTTAAGAGCATTTCAGACAATATACCAATTTGCAAGACGTTGTGCAGTTTGTTCTGTTGTGTGTAGTTTGAACTTAATAGCTGGTTCACTTGTTTGGAAACTAATACATCATTAATCTTTTATTGTAACACTGTCCACAAACCCCATAAGGAACTAAAAAGAGCAATGCTATCATTTCATAGCATCATTGCCTGTTGTGCGTGTCAGTCTTCAGCAAAATGATATCATCTTTTTCTTTAAATAACCTTTTATTTGCATGTTAACAACTTCTCTTTGCACATTCAGCTTCCTTTAGTCAATCTCCTTCCTGTTATGTGATTTTTTTTGAATCTTTCACACAGTTTCTACTTCAGAGAGCTATCTACCTCTGTTGCTCTGATCTCCAAGTCAAGCTCAACAAAACATACTGACCTTTTCTTCAGTGTGCATGCATACACACACACGCGCGTATGCACACATAGTTTACCCCAACTACTTATCACAACTAATCCAGGTCTTTTGCCTCTTCCACTTGAATGAACAAAATTTACATTTTAAACTGTTATTTCTTTTTTACTCCACAACAATCTAATTTCTTCGAGTCTTGGAGGCTTTCAGAGGAGTAAAATGCCTAAAGTTATCGAGCAGTCCCCAAAACCACAAACAATCATTGTTGCAGCTTGGCCTTGAGAGGTGCTGGCAACAGTGCAGCACATACAAAACTTTATGATGATGAGGCAGTGACTGCTAGGGAAATAGGAGAAGGTAATGGGGAAAATCAACGGAAATACTTAAGACGAATTAAGGAGTTATCCTTTAAGGAAGTGATAAGACCACCTGCCTGGCCGAAGTGCCTCTACACCAATGCACATAGCTTGGGAAACAAACAGGAAGAGATGAAATCTACTGCACTACTGGAAAACCGTGATACAGTTGCCATCACCAAAACACCTCTCCTATGAGGACTGGCTATGAGAGCTGGGGTTGTTCAGCGTGGAGAAGAGAAGGCTCCAAGGTGACCTGATAGTGGCCTTTCAGTATTTAAAGGGGGGCTACAGGAAACAAGAAAGAAGGGGACAGAGTTTAGCAGAGTCTGTGAAAACCTGAAACCATTTCTCCTTGCTCTGTCACAACAGACTCTTAAGCTCTGGTCTGTCGTGACAGAGCAAGGGGAAATTTCTGCTGGATATAAGGAAAAAGACTTTTACAGTAGGGGTGGTAGGCACTGGAACAGGTTGCTTAATGATTCTGTGCTTGATATCCCATCCCTGGAGACTTTCAAGATGAGGCTGGATCAGGTCTTGGTGGATGTCCCTGTTCAGTGCATTGGAGTTGGACTAGATGACCTTTAAAGGTTCTTTCCAACCGTAAGGATTCTATGATTCTATGAACTAGAAAAAGAAAATAATTTTCTCTTTTCACATATAACTTGCTATATTTTTTTTTAAGCATTCTTAGTTTTGATACAATTTCCATTTTCAAAACTACTTCTTTTGTTTACAGTAGTCTCTACTTTACTACTTATCTGTGCTCAGATACATTATGAGGATATTTAAAAATTTCTATTGGATTTCCAGACTAATGGCAGATTTGACCCTAGCCTTTTTTATCTTTGCCTTTAAGCAATTCTTCCAGCACTATCAAACACTTCAGTCTTTTAACTGTTCCTTTCCTAATATTAATTTTCTTTTAAGGAAGCAATTTTGGCAGATACTTTAAAAACAAAAATTAAAACTCCTGCATATATATGTAATTCTGCATTTTTAAAGACAAAGTCAAGCAAGTCAATCCTTGAGTTCCCTAAAATTTTCAAAATGCTTCTGGTATTTAAAACTTTGAACTCTCATCTCAGTAAGATGCTACCAGTTCATATCAATAATGTAATATTCTCTTTATTGTTTTGTGTTCTGATCTTTCCTAGTCCATCACAGATTTTACAGATTTTATTCTCATCATGAGGATAACAATTTAAACTGGTTAGCATGGTTTTTCAACTTAGTGACTTTTAGTGTCCAGAAACTTTACTATTTACTGTTACAATGAACTTATTTATCTGATTAGGCTAACACCTTAATATAGAGCATGACTCCTAAATCTGTGTGCAATTTTAAGCGAGTGCCCACTGACTGACAAGTCATATTCTCCATATTTCTGTTATGTCAATATCCTCATTTAAAACAGACACTCCAGGTTTGTTTGTTTTCACCAGAATATTTTTGATTTCTCTACTATTTTGTATTTGAGGACATGGTTTTCAGGTCTTTACTGCCACACAATTAACCACACAATTTTTTTTTTTTCTTTTTTAATTTTCCATGTCAATTATACAGTCTTCCTTTAAGTTCATCCTGCATTCTCATTCCCTATATCATTTTCTCTGAAAAGATTATATCTCTTTGCTATAAATGGCCTCCATAGGTAATATCCAAGGACACCTCAATACAGATAAAAGGCTGTCAATTCTTTATGCGGCTGAAATCTTTCAGGCTTTATCACCCACTGTTGAATAAGTGGATTCTTCACAGCTACTTCACAGTATAGCTCAATTGGAGAGAGGAGACATCACACATTAAGGATACAGGCATAATTAATAGTTTAAAGATCACATGAACATATCTTTCTGATCTTTTTAGCATTAGGCTTGATTATATAACTACTGTGATTCAACAAAAATATTTTTAAAAAATTCATTATTCAGAAGTTTAATGAAGATGTTTTCTAACAAAAGCTATTGCTGAAATGTCAACATCTGTAAGCAAGTGCTAGAAAACAGCTAGAAAAATACACTTCCCAGTTACAATTTCAACACTAAGCTGCTTTGTAAATAAGCACACATTTCGTGAACTCACATCTATGCATTCAAAGAATGCTTAGTAGAACCATATGTAGTACCTAAACAATGTGAAGAAAACAGGCTATGTTTGTGCTTATATTGGAGTTTTTGACAGGTTCTATTTTCTCCATTATTTTTAAGCACATTCCACAACTAATACATACAAGATATTAGTGGAAAATAATATATATCATACACTAACAAGTATATTCTAGAAGATTTGGTTCAAATACTTTCTAAAATAGGACATATGATCCAAAGTGTATGATGCAGGATCTGTGAGAAATATAAATCTGGCATGAAAGCTTTACTTGGATACACACTTCAGCAGGTAAGTATTGCATCCATAAAAGGAGACATACATTTATTATTATTTCAGAATTAACTGGACTACTTAGAATAGAAAAGCAAGAGCTAAGATTTTCCAAGTTTTGTGTGATGATACAGTCATTCATAGTAATATCTTGTTAAAACATGAAAGACTGTTACTGCATTAAAAACAGGAGAAAAAAGGATCAGCTGGCTCCCAAAATAAAGTTAACGATAACATAATTCACAAGTTAATACTTTTTGCTCCTAGGTTTAGTGCTTATCAGTAATATCAGACATTATTTTAAAAGAAAACCTGAACTGTCATTGAAACACTTTTCTGGCCTTAAAATAAATTTGTACAACAGAATCAATACACTCAGCAGATACGTGTTTATAAGGCTGTATTCATCCTTGAATGATATGCTAGGAAAGAACATTACCATACAAAAAAACAACAACAACAACAGAAATTCAAACCTACATGATAGAATTAGAATTGGTGATTTTGAATCACAAATTCATACCAAGAAAAGTAGTAGAACATAAAGTTGATAAGTGAGTAGTGGCAACCTTCCCTAAAACACTGGTTTCTCAATACAGAACAAGTACTGAAATTCAATATATAAATTCTGAAGCCATAAAAAAGAAATGAGCTTCACAACAAAACACATACAAGGCTATTACCAATGCCAAACACATAATGGTCACTGTGAGGGAAAGCCAATGCTTAAGCCAACTTCCTGAAATCTTGACGCAAGCAGAATCATTGTTCTCCTATGACTACTAGACATACATCAGAAAGAAACAGTAACGTGATCTAGAGAAATAATCCAGACTCAATATGAAAAATGAGAAATCCCTGAATATCACTAATAAAGTTCATATCCTTGTTTCTTCCAGAAACTCTGCCAGCAGAATTGTTCCAGGCATTGTTACCAAAGTCATCAAGTACAGAATGTTCAGAGTTTGAATTACTTTTGTAACATACAGACCTTTGAAAGATGACATTCAATCACTTCAGAAGTACTTAAAATTCTTCTGTATCTGCAGCTAATTAAGCAGTATTTCTAAAACAAACTGACTTCATAAAAGCGTTACTTCATAAATTATTATTTTTTTTCTTGAATTGATTCTGGCCCGTAATTGACTTAAAATTCTGCATGACAGTCAGAGAAGGTACTTATAAATAAAAAATTGCATATTATTAATAGTACTATATCACTGAAAGGATTTCAGTACCTCTTCCCAGAAGCATTTTGTAGCATGATGAGTGTTATTTTTTATTATGACTACTACTTTACCTACCTTGCGTGGTTGAAAGTCGTACTTCACACAGTGCTGGAAACCTTTGCCTTTTGACTTCAATGATGTAACTATTAAGCAGTTGCCAACAAAATGAGCAGAATACCCAACACCTTTGCTAGTGCGGAAACTGAAAAAAAAAAAAAAAAAATAAT
>PPHD01029476.1:0-10594 GCA_002909625.1 Bambusicola thoracicus
TACTGGATGATGGAATGTGCACACATCCCAACACACGGGCTCAAGGAGGGGAAGCACTCTTCAGACCTGCTTCCCTTTTGCCCACACAAAATCTTTGCATAGAAGGAAGAGTATAAAGTAATGCCTCATCCTACTATGGTTGGTGCATGAGGAGCCCAAGGGGCTCTTTCTCCATACAAGTAAATTTAGAAGTCTAAGTGCTGTGAAAGAGGTCTTGAAGTGTAAGTTCTATGAAAGCTGTGGAAATCAAACTCCTCCCTGCTAAGATCAGCTCAGAGGCCAGACATACAAGACAGCTTTATCCAGCCCAGAGGAACATCCATCCATCGACAAACCCAGTACATGGACTCTACTTCCACTTGTGCTGTCTGTAAGCATCAGTGTTGTGCAATATGGACGCTTCAGTCTGACTTAAACCACCACCTGAGAGCACACGTGGCCCCTCATGCCACTGAGGTTGGCTTTCCCTGTCTGGAACGCAGGTGAGCGATGCCAGGGTAGCAGGGTCACCATGCCACAGCTCTAGGGACCTTGGGGTCCCCAGTGACTGGTACAGCCCGGTGTGCCCAAGAGGCCAGTTAGGGAGGTACAGAGAGACCAAGGATTGCAACAACCTGCCTTTTAAATCCTGTTAGCATCACAGTCAACAACAGCCAATTGCTTCTATGTTTTAGAGTTAGGATGCACTGGTGCAAGCCATCAGTGCCAGTAGTGTTATATGAGGTACCAGGAAGAAAAGGTACAAGGCTTTACTCTAATTTCTGTCCTTAGCAGATGAGTAGGCAGTCTGTTAAGGGAGTTGAAACAAATGAAGGATTTCTTATAACATCCTGGGATGAGACATGCTGTCATCACTGGCTTGGAACAAGTCCTGCTCAAAAAGTCACTCTGTCCAGGCTGGCAACAAAATGCTTGTTTTCTTAGACAAGAACACTGGGTAGTCCACAGGACTATGATTCATCCTCCACCATAAAGATCTCCACCCCAAGGTTCTCCAACAGACAGCTATTTGTACACGTGCTAGGTCTTTTCTTAGCTTACCTTAAGACACAATCCAGCTTCTTTGTGTCCATTTTCATCTATGTGAAGAGGCACGAGATAGCTGAGGGCTATGTTCACTGCTTCCCAGCTTGAGCTCTTGGATGCAGCTCTCCAGCACCAGAAATGAGATGTAATCATGAAGGTGCCAATTCTGGGAAACACAGGCTGGGTTAAAAAAGCAGATACGTCCTCTCCCTAAAATTGTCTCTATCAGAGCTGAATAGAAAACAAAGCAATCTAAGGTGCTGTTTCATGTAGCTGTGTGATATTTAAGAGTTTAAGAACACTCTAGATAGATGAACAAGATGTAGACCTTGCAGAAGCCACAGAAAAGCCTTCCACTCACTTTTCTGAGTGTTATTATAACAGGAAGTAAAAGATGTGAGTGGGCAGGAGAAGGGGGTAGGTTGAAGCAGAAATATTTAAGGATTTTATAGACAAGAATGTGAACTAAGGGAGTTACTGCAGGATAAATTTATGCATTGGATTTTGCACTGAAGCAGCCAATAAGCAACCTAAGCATTGGACAATTGTCAAAGGGACATGGAGCCACACTATCACCATGGGATAAGTGAAAACCAAATAAATCTGACAGATGCCCTACATTTATGGATTAGAAGAAAAATTTCCCTGACAGGTTGAGAGCCCCAGGCCAATCCCACTGTGCTGCTGTATGCTGACTAAGAGGCAACTGAGGCATGAAATGCAACATCTGTGCCAGTTGTAGCTCTCTTCAGACTCAGTCCAGCTGATGGTTTCTCAGTCCTGGCCGTTCAGAAGATCAGACCGAAACCGAGATGAATCCCAATCTCACTACAGTGTGAGCTGCTTCAGAGCTGCTTAAAGCCAGAATAGACATTCAACACCCAACCAACATTGCTGTGTAAGAAAGAATCTTTGGAAGCAACTACCTGTGTGATAACTGATGGTCACTGCGAGACAAAGACAGTCACTATTGCCATGTCTGTGTCCCACTGACTTCACTCTTCTCCGACAGAAGTTAGAAGGAAAGCCCACAAGACCTGCTGCCTCTCCCAACTTACCTGCAGGCCCACCGAGCCCACCTTGGAGACAGATTTCATGATAGAAAGGGATTTCTTGAGTCACAAAGTCACACCAGGATAGAAGAGTGAGCGTTCTGACTCTGCCACTGGTATTTCTGCTTTCTGGATGACTGCTATTCGATTCATCCCATACATGCAGAATGAAAAGCAGTAAGTTTTGAAAAATCCAGACTTTGCCCACTGAGATTTCTCTGGAGAAGAGGAGAATACAATGCATCCAACATGTAACACAAGTTGTGTGAGCTCAGCTTTTCACGAGTCTTTAGACATGTGTCCTTCCTCATCCCCAGGTTTCACTCAGTGTCTCTCACAGAGGCTAATTTTCACAGATGCCTACACTGACACATTTTCAAAGCCTAGAAGTGAACAGTACTCAAAACACAGTGAGAGCTGTCTGAGAGCTGCTTTCCAATACTCACACGAACCATCTCAAGTTCTGACCTGGAGCCCCTGCATATCCCAAGGAGGCCCTCCATCACACCAGTGAGCTTTGGTTCTGACCCCAGGCACAGGAAAAGCCTGAACTTGTGAAACGGAGGTTAACGGGATTTGACTAAACATCTGGTCATGGTCAGAGCTGAGGGAAGCACTCTGAGATGGGCGTTTATGATACTGGCCCCGAGCAACTGCTATTTCTTACGAAATGGAGAATTTTAAAGTTTGCTGCATACAGGATTGTTTATTGGCTTCGGTTATTGTTTCCATCGGTTTCCTTTTCCAACACCCAGCTTGCAAAAGCAGTGCTCATCCCCCCGCAGATACCTCCCTGGGCATCCCGGCTGCATGCCCGGCCTGCTCCTGGCTGCTGCACTGCTCTCGGGGTTGGCTGGAGCCCGATACCCTTCCAATCACAGTTACAGCAATAATGCTACCAGGGTAAAGTTGCAGTTGTAAAGAAAAACTTGGCTCAATGATTGTAAGTTGGGCTCTGCTTGGCATCAGTGGCTCCTCAGCAGCTTCTGAAACCCAGCCACTCTCGTTAAAGATGCTTTCTTTTAGGCAGCCAACTTTGAAAACTGTTGGCCAAAAATGTGTGAATTAGTCAGTTTATCTGTGAGTAATAGGAAGGGAGGAATAGTGACCCAGACTACAGCCTCGTCATACAGACTGCGAAGCTCCGTATAAAATGTTAAGGGCATTACTCATCCTGCAGCGCTGCCATTCACTGAGGAAATACACTTCTATTGCAAAGCCCTCGAGGATGGCATCCATCTGTCTCACGTCTGTACAGCACCCTGCTCATACACACTGGAGACACTCAGATAGCTCTACCCAGCAGAGAATGGGGATATCACTGCACGTTCCCAAAGCAGATAGGAAGAGGTGATCTCCTGCTCTTTAGGGAGATGGAGAGGAGTGTTTAATGAAACTGCATGGCGTAACATCCCCTGAAAACCAACTCTTCTTGCTCATGCAGCAATACTACAAATGACCAGTCCCCACATGCCCTGTTGTGATTTCCAGGTGAGCTCAGCCCACACCTGTATGAAGATCCTCATGAAGCATCGCCCAGGCTGGGACTCCTCAGCTATGGAGAAGAGCAACCTAACCCCTCCTCCAGACCTTGTTTGCATAACTTCATGGTGCAGGCCCCACTACACAGTGCAGAGCACAAGAGCCAACCATACGCGAGTCTTGCAAAGAGGCTTACCTGTGTCCCTCAGTAGCCCTGTTGTGCACACCAGTCCTTCACACACTCGGCATTGAGCTTGGATGGATTCAGAGCAGAAACACTTGGACAAGCATTTTCCTGAATGAAGGTCACTGTTCCACATTGTTTCTCCACATTAAAATAACCAGGTTAATAAATCAAATGAGCTCTCAGAATATTCATGTTCAAAAAGGATTAAGCACATCAGGGTTTTTGCCAGAAATAGTGGGCCAGATGCAGGCTTTGACCCCTCTTTTGCCAAATACATGGAAAACATCTGTGTAGTCAAGCAAAACCTTGCAGCAAACCAGATCAGGAGAATTATGACTATGCTTGTGGGTTCCGGAGGCCCTTTGTTCAGGCAGAAAATAAGCAGATTAATATGCAAGTCTTATAAAGTTAGGAATACGCATCCATTTATAGGGGCTTTTATGCCTGTAGATAAACACTTCAGAGACTGCTTCATTTAAAAAGGCACAAGACAAAGAATTAGAAGCATTTCCACAAATCAGTATGACGCTCACCATTGTCCGAAGGTTAGATTCAGTGCACAAATACAATCAAAAAGAAGCCATGCTTACAAGCTAGGCTTTTATTCAACAACATTCTAAGAATAACTCAGTAGGGACGGCACATTCAGCAGGGATGAAAAACAGAGAGTTTGTGCCTGCTCAGGACTAGATGGTAACGTTTCAATACTCACCCTTTACACAGCTATAGCACCGTCAGGCCAGAGCCCTGTTAAAAGAAGGACTTGACAAACCTATAGCAGAAGAACCACATCTTGCCAGCAGCACCCACACCAACAGGAGCACACCCTGGGGCCTGCCTTGTGGGGCTGTCCTCCCCAGCACTACACAGACAGAAGGCGTTGTTCTAGGCTATCACTGGAAGCTCTTCGTTGTTGTTTATGTGATCAGTACTCTCCTGGGAGCTGCGGCATCCAGACCCTCCTTTCTTTCGGCACTGTGATGACATAGGCTAAGCCACTCTGAAATGGCAAGAGGTGCTTCCATGTTTTAACTGGAATGCTATCCTAACTTTTTATTTCTTGGCTTCTCTTACTCAGTCAGGAGCATTTCTTACAGCACTGGGCCGCCTTCCAGGCATAACATCTACCAAAGGCACCAAGGAGCTTGTCCTAGTTTTTCCCAGAATACCGCCCAGAGCAAAATGACTGCAACACAGCAAGTGCAGAAGAGAACTAGCAGTGAGGAGGTCAGATGGTAATTAAAACCAAGCCAAATCTGCCTGATCCGGGTCCCAAAGACAAAACTATTGCAAACAGCAAACAAAGTCAGTCACGGCAATTCTGTTCAGAACCAGCAGCACAACACAGCCGCAGGGTGGCACGGAAGGCCCTGGCACTCCCACTGCCCCATTCTGCTGTAGGACCCAGCACTGCCCCTCTACCACCACCAAAACCTCGCTTCCTTCTGCCCACCACCAGCTAGCCTCTCTGGAGTCATGCTTGGGCCCAACATTGCGGACGTGAGGCCACATCTTCCCCTCCCTGCCTCTCTGACAGAAAAGATGCAGACTGAACCATGGAGCAATGATACAGCGTAACACAAGAAAGAATCAGGCCCAAGTACCTGAGATCACCGCAGCTGGCGTGCGTCACACATCTGCATTCATCCTCTTCCTCACCGATTCTCTCCAAACAACATCAGGGGATGTTTTTCTAAGTGTTGGATGTAGGGTTCAGACCTCTGGCTGCCTGTTCAGGTGCAAAGCCCTGGCATGCTCCTGAATTTACGTTAAGCCATCTCATTACAGCGGAACAAAAGCCAGTGAGTGAGTTGGCCGGGGCTCAAAGAAATCACTTCTCAAGGCGATGCCCAATAAAAACAGACCGTTAGTGCAAAGTTACTGCGTGCACGAAGGGATGTTAAGGAAGAAGGATGTTGTTGCAGTTAATGCCTCAGATTAAGAGATGAGAGATCTGGTTTTTGTAAAAAAGATCCTCCATGTGATGTTGGACAAGCTGTATCAAACTCCTTTATTTCCATCTCCCTCTGAATAAAACAAGATTAATGCTATTTCCCTGCTTGGTGGAGAGTTTTAGATCACTTTGTTCCTTACGCTTGTGATGATGTCCGCTGCTGACGTGTCTGTGAAGCACAAGGAGGCAGAAAAATGACAACCAACCACACCTGGCTGAATTTTTAAGCTCAGAACGGATTTTCATCCAGCTTCCAAAGCTCCATCCTACCACACGCTATCAGCCTAGGAAGAAGCACAAGAAACGACCCCCTGTAGGGCAGTTTTCTGCAGCAGTGACAAGCCCTGTGCCCAGAGCACCTCCCCAGCCATAAGCACGCAGCACGGCTCTGACAGCCCCATCCATTGTGTGGCTGCGCTGCGTCCCAGGGGCTGCCATGCGGCACCGCTGCTCCATGCAGCGGGTTATGAGGCCGGGAGGGTGCAGGGCCGCTCTGCTGACTCAGAGGACATCACAGCATAGCCAGAGCTCCATTTCCCTGCTTCTGGAGAAACGACCAAGCCGCCTCCTACACACTTGACGAGAGGATGCGGGTGCTGCTCCAGAGCGGGACACAGCGCTCGGCGCTGACACGTCGCAGCTGGGCTGCTACCCACCACCGTGAGAACGGCTTTCCGTCATGAAAAAAAGATTGCTTCAGGCTTGGCACGGCCTCGGAGGGAATTTTCAAGGAGGCCTGTTTCTCCCACACATCCTCTGCACTAGCAGGACGATGATTATGATTGTTACTACAGTTGAAGATTGCAAATGGCTTTCAGAACAAAACGCGTGACAACTCTGGCTTCTCAAAAATGCCAGGATGCTGTCAGTGCGAGAAGTGGTTGCCACATACCCACACCACCTCCTCTCCATTGCCGTCCGCAACACCGTGCAGCCCTCCATAAAGTAAAAACACATGCTGGAGTGCTAATGAGAGTAGACGGGTAGGCTGAGGTTGCCAAAGCGCATTGCTGTGTATCAGTCAAGCAAGACAAAAGACAAAGGAGAAACATACAGAGCAAACACTCAAATAATCTTCCTCTAACTGCACGTTAACTTAAAACCACAATAGGTTTACTCACACAAGCTCCACCCTGAACAGCAACAGAGGAATATGGACACAAATCCCACCGGCCCCACACACCATGGCTGCCACGAGTGGCCCTGCTCCCACCTTCACCCACCGAGCTCCAAGATCACTGTGGTGTGTGCAAGGGGAGAAGGGGTGCCAAACCTGCTCACAGCCTTGGCATGGCGATACTCTGCGAGTGTTTTCGTTGTCAGTGTAGTTTCCTTCACACTCAACTCAAAACCAGGCTTAGATGATGGTCTGACACTTGTGACTGCTGCTGCCACAGAGCGCAGCGGAGCGTGGAAAACAAAAGAAGTGGTAAGATCTCAATGTTATGCTTGGAACAAGTTAAAGCTCAAATTAAACCTGGAAAAATCCCATCTTGTTCTGTTTTTGCACAGTTCTGCTCTATCCAAGCACAGCAAACCTCGCAGGCACGTTGCCATGCAGAGCGGCCACGGCTCCAAATCTCCCGTCCTCCTCCTGCGCGCAGCCAGGACCCGCAAGTCTCTGGGAGGGGATGGAAGCTATCCACACGTTTCCAGATGCTCTGAGACACGTTCTCATGGATCAAGCAGCCAGATAAGCAGCGCAAGTGCAATCTGCAAGATGGAAAAGAGTATTTTACCAGTCCTTCTCCATGCTCACCTCTGCCAGCATGGCACAAGGTGGGATGTGCTGAGCAGAGCGTGGGAGAGCAAGCCCTGGGTGCTGCTGGATGCGGGCTAAGCCAGCACCCTGGCACAGGAAGAAACAGAATGCTGGGGAGGCACTCGGGCTGTCATCACATAAATCTTGCAAACACAACAGTGGTTGTTACTGGACTCGAACAATGAAATGGAAAGGAAAGTCTCCACTAAGACATAATGCAAAAGCTAAAGAAGGCTACAAGAAAGAAAAGTTTTGCTCTTCCGCAGTATAAAATACTTGGCCTGGTACCACATCTTGCCTCAGGTTTTTCAACACCTTGTGCCATGGGGGGATGTCACTCAGCAGCCCCAGCCACCTACCAGAGGGCTGAAGGTGGCCAAAACTCAATGTTTGGGAGAAACTGAAACCTCCTGAAATCTGGTTTCACTCTGATTTACAAGAAAACTAACATTTGCACACTTTCTCATGACACAGGAAGATTTTCCCATCTAAAAAAGTATCTGGTAAGCATCAGTACGATGCATTCCTGCAATCAGCTATTCCCTCCACAAAGCCCGGTAGTTCTGAATTAAATCAAGATGAAAAACCACAGCAAAATTGTCAGCGAATTTCTACCCCCATCCCATCCCATCCCATCCCATCCCATCCCATCCCATCCCAGGAAAACCCTCAGCCTGGTTAAAACCAGAGCAAGGGCTTTGGAGCTGATACAGGAGCTGATACAGGCTGAGATGGAGCTCAGTACCTCCTTCTGTGTGACACCACAGGCCTGTGGGTGACACCAGCTGATGGCCAGAGTCCCTTCAGCAGAGCCCAGGCATTGACTCTCAGCATCTAACCTTTTAACAACAGTTCTGGTGGTCCCAGCAAGTTGCTGGCCGTCTTCCAGCTGCCCACCTCCCTCTGGGTAAGTACAGCACACCCGGTGTGTTGAGAAGCCCTGGGAAAGGGGGTACAGACACAGAGAAATTCCATGTTCAACCTACAATACAAGGCTTCCTAATGCTCATTTACTTCCTCCCTCGCCCATCCCAGAGACCATTACGGGTTTTCCCCATAGTCCGTTCTGAAGGAAGCAGCCCTTTGTGCCATTACTAATACAAACAGTCACTCTTTGAAGATGTGTCAACCTAACATGACCAACAAATGTGGGAGGAAGAGGAACGTAACCAAAATCCGCTTATTTGTATCCACTGCCCTGCTGAAAACAAAGCTTCCAGCTCCTGGGTTGGCCAAAACACGTTCCCTTTGTGCCCACTGGTATCACGTTGCTTGTATCATCCCGAGAGCGTAATCTCCTTTGTTTGTTTGAACTGAGAATGCCGGGGGCGTTTTAAGCCAATTCTGGTAAATCAGAAGCAAAAACACAAACCAACCTTCTACTCCAAGCACGCATCCGAAGAGTAACAAGGGAACAAGATGGCTCAGACCCCTCTAGGCACAGCCAGGAGGCACGCAGCCCATGTTCTACATAGCGTGGTTGTGACAGGCAGGAGGCAAGTTGGGGAGCAAGGAGAAAGCAAGGATAACAGTTATATATGGCCTGGGTGCTTTAACTTTGATATATGCTCTCTCCACTCCAGTTCTTAGCAACAATAAGTGTGGAGGTGTCTGGGGACCCTATGGTTGCAGTGGGCACCCCAGCCCTCAGAACTGCCCTCTGGGTTGTCCCACTACCTCTGCCCACTGTTCTGGGAGCAGGACAGCCACTCCTCATGCACGTCAGCCACAGGGCCTGCAAGTGTTAGCTGAGAGAAGGGGCAGGTGGGGGCAGGGAAGAAGCAGTGATGCTGGAATACAAATGCAGGGACAAGAAGCGATGCTCAGGCAGCGGCATCATGCGGTACCACCCAGCTGGCAGCCACGTGGAAGCAAGCAGTCCAGCAGCCGAGGCAGGGCATTTCTCGACTGACTTATGATGGGTCATAGCAGGAACTAAGGGCTGGCACCATCCTGCGTGGAGCCTGGCACAGACCTTTGCTCTGCCTGGCCCAGCAGAGGGCAGAAGCAGGTGGTGCAGCCTTGCTGTAACCTCACGGGACAGAGAGCACTGCTGATCAGGGCTCCTTCCTGCCCCCATCGCTTGTCGGGGCCCATCTGGGCCCACCTCCAGGTCTGGGAGACAAGCGCCTGCCTGGCACCAACTGCAACAGCTGAACCAACCTGCTCCTGCCCGCTCAGCACAACACTCTGATGCCAAGATGAGATTCGAGACGATCCCAATTAGGGAAGTGGGACTGTCACCATTTCAGCTGCACAAGCGAGATGAGACAACTTCCAGTGTCACCAAGTGCCTGCAGGAACGCATTTACAAATCTAATCACCTCCCAGCACAGCCGGGCTGCCAGCACCTGGGGAGGGCAGCAGGGGAGAAGAAAGATTTGGGGACTCTTCAGGAATATTAATTCACACTAATAGAAATCGGATCTGCCCTTGCCTGCAATCAGCAGAACTGAGATTCTGCACAAGAATATTAATGCCAGTTCTCCGTGGGAGATGGAGCCCTCTCAAAGCCCCCTTCAAATTATGAGAATTAAACATCAAAAAGAGCAGCTCAGCAAACTGCAGTGCAGGTTTAGTGGTGGGAGCAGCGAGTTGGAGGAGGAGGTGAAGGTCGCTGAAGGTGCTGCTGCCTCCTGCTGGGTGCTCAGCCCCATGCTGACCACTGCCCAATGCACCAACCCCTCCTGCTCAGCACCCAACCCAGCTGTGAGCGCTGCCTCTCCTCCAGCACGGTGCAACGGAGCTCTCGGCCCTGGGCTGATCAGGTGCACACATAATGAAACCCACTTCATGGCAGAGGAAAGAAATGGCTTTGCTACATGAGTGTTTTGTTACTCTGTTGGAATAACTGTACACGGGGGGGAAGTAAAGACCTCTTACACTTCATTTCAGAGGTGCTAAAGACGCAGGGCACCGGGGCTTAACTGACCAAAATCATAGCTTCAGTGCAATGCCTGGGGAGCCCAGAGGCGCTGCAGGGAGCCTGCCACATATGTGGCTGCTGAGAGCTGCAAAGCACTGACAGCCAGTGTGAGGATAAATCTCTCTAATACTGGGACTGGAATGAAAGCGCATCGTACTCCTTTGGGGTCCTTCCTGCACATCCCTCCTTCTCAGGAGCACATTAA
>PPHD01029477.1:0-10594 GCA_002909625.1 Bambusicola thoracicus
CGCGGCCCCGCGGCTCCCCGAGAGGCCGCCCCGGGGCCGGGACGTACCGGACGCGCGGGCGGCAGCCGGAGGAGCCCCGCTCGGTGAGGCCTCCGGCGCCGCGAGGTGTCGGGCCCGCCGCCGCCGCCTTACCCGTGGTGGAGAGCACGGTGCTGGCGAAGAAGAGCGAGGAGGTGAAGTCCCAGTTCCAGTTGCCCGAGGCGTTGCTGAGCACCGAGACGCCGTAGTTGCTGGCCTCCAGCACCCGCAGCAGGAACTGCTCCAGCTGCTGCTCCGACAGGCACGCGTGCTCCACCAGGAAGCGCTGCTTCAGCTTGCCCAGCTCCTGCCGCAGCAGGTCCTCGTAGGGCAGCTCCACCGAGGAGAAGACGACGGCGCCGAACACCAGGTAGAGCAGGTAGCCCAGCACCAGCAGGGCGAAGCACCAGGCGGAGCGGTGCTGCTCTACCAGCCGCACGCAGGAGCTGCCCGCCAGCGACTGCAGCATCTTCCCGGGCCGCCGAGCGGGAGCGCGGCCCCCGCCGCCTGCCGTTGCTGCGCCTGCCGGCTCGGAGCGCGCGGAGGGGCGCTGATGTGGCGCTCACGTGGCGGCGCCGCGCAGGTAGCGCGCCCGGGGGCCGCCCAACCGACTGCCGCCGCCGCGCCGGGCGGGACGGGACGGCCTACGCGCGCCGCGCCTCCGTTGGCGTTCCCTAGAGGACGCTGGGCGGGAGTCCCGGTGCAACCCGCTGGGGCGGGGCGGCCGGGGAAACCGGGCAGGGCGCGCGTCCTCCCTTCTGTGCGCTGGAGTGCGGGTCATCCCCTCGCGTCGCCGTGGAACGCGAATTGTGCGATGGGTTCGCCAAGTAGTCCTGGCGACAGGCGTCAGAGCCACAACGTAAAAATGGGAGCCTTTGGGCTGGGGTGTGAAGCGGGGAACCTACAGGAGCCCCATGCAGGCTAAAGTGCTCCGATTCTGTGCTGCGTTCCTGAAAATCCTCACACTTTTAATGGCAAGGAGTGAGTGGCTGTTGTTTGGAGCGGTGCCCACGGCAAATACAAACACACAAGTACAAATCCGTCCAGCCCTCTGTGATGGTCTAAAGTGAAATGTCTCAGGCTTCATAGAATCATAGAATGGCTTGGGTTGGAAGAGACCTCAAAGATCATCTAATTCCTACCCCTTGCCATGGGTGAGGCTGCCAACCAGATCGGACACTAATAAGGGAACATTTTGGGTGAAAGGTACACATCTCAGGTAGGCAGCTGTCTCACAGCCCACAAAGAAGTTCGCCCCACATGAAAAGAGACAGCACACACTGTGGCCCCTCTGGTGTCCCCCAAGAGCGCTGAAGGCAGCTTCTGGTAACGGAGGCAGAGGAGGTCCCTTGGCAGTGCCCAGCAAGCCACACCACTGCTGCCTACAGCTTAGTTGTGCAGCCCTTCTTGTTGCACGCTCACAATGTCATCCTGAAAGCACAGAGCTTGAATACTTGGACAGAGAGTGCCTTTGGGTGCTGTGGGTGGTACACATACCTGAGAAGCCAAGCAGATCGGGTGCCAGGAGTGCAGGTGTGCTCCAGCCTACAGATGTCTGTGTGCTGTGCTTGTGTGTGCACCTTCTGAATGTTCATTCCATCACACAGCCAAGGAGTGAGCCCCATGGACACATCCCTGCACCATCACTTCAGTGCCTTTCATCATCATCAGCGCATCTTTCAAGACCGTTTTTTTTTGCTGTAAAACGGTGGTGTGTAGGAAAAAGGCTATCTAAATCAAAATCAATGACAACTAATAATGGATACTGCCTGAAATAATAATGCAGTGCAGACAAGCTTTGAAAGGGAGTATTCCAAACAAATGCATTATTGCACTGCAGTAGGACAGCATGCATTTAAGCTTTGTTTTAGAAAAAGAGGTCATGGAATCTCATAAACCAACTTGGTATGCTTGACTGACTCTGTCCAATTACTTAATCACTTGTCCCCTCCACGTCCAAGTGAGTGAGTATGTCAGTCTATAATAGAAAAGCCATTTAAAACGATACTTGTGACATACTGGCCTCCATTTTGATGAAGTGTTCCCAGTCCGCCTGATACAATAGGTTTCATAATATGATCTAATTTATAGCAACATCTGGTAGGTACACTGCATGCTTGACAGGGAATGGATGTCTCTTTGCTATAAAACAGTATTTTCTCAACCTTCAGGCCAAATATTTGCTTAAAGATTGGAAAGTGTTTGCCTACGAACACACCTCTCTTCACTGGTTACAGGAGGCTGTGGTGGGGAGCTGAACAATTTTATTCATGGGCCTCCTTCTGTTTTCCATTTTCATGAGTCAGTCAATCTCCATTTTTAGAAACCTCTCACGCTTGCAGGCCTGCTGGGCTAGAGGGAGGTGCAGGACTCTCTGCCAAATGGAACTTGCGCTGCCCTTGTAACTCAAGGACTGTTTCCCCCAAAATGTTTCTGAAGGCGTGGGCTGGGGGACAACAGCAGGGCTGCCCAACTTTGCCACTGAAGCATTCATGTTCTTGCTTCCAAAGCAAGTGTCTGACTTTTAGCCACCGTTGTTTAAGTTTGTGCTTTAAGCTAAAGCCCTTAACGTATCTGATGATTACATTACAGATTTCATCAGGATAGACGTGCAGAAAGAAAGGGGTCATAGTGTTCGGTTGCCTGAGTTTAGTTGGATAATACTGTCAGCAATTTACCACGGTAATGCTACATATGAATGCAAATATGTCATTTCAGTTTTATTCCAGAGTATGTTATATCCATTTTCACATCATTTTGGTAGTCAAGGATCAAGCTAGTTGGGGATTGAGTGTGCTGAATTCAGTGTTATGTGCTGTGTAACAAAAAGTCACACAATGCCTCGGCAAGAGTGAATGAATTCTGGAGAAAGCTATTACAGATCAGTCTTTTTTACAACAACATTTCATTCTGTTGCTATCATCCCTCATCATAAGCCATTGACCCAGTTAATAAAACAAACCCCATAATTCCGTCACTTATCCACTAGCTAAACCCAGTGATGGCTGGGCTCCCAACTGAATGAGTCCAGCTGCTAGTAGAGTGAGGAAACCTGTGACCAGTAGGTATGGGTGCTCTCTTATTGCACCAGACTCAGTTCTGAGCTACAAAAAATGCAGGTACAAGCTGCTTGTCCTGTGAGGGAACTCATGGGGAAGGGTAGAAGAGAACACAAGTGCCCTATTTCACACGTACAACTTAGACAGAAACTGTGTTTGTTTCCTTGGGTGCTAGAAAACCAGAGACAGGTAGTAGTCAGCTCTTACTGTGCTACTGAGGGAGATGTGACAACTCCCCTGTCACATCACTCAGGTAGCATCTTCCCTAGTCTAGTGCACAGCCTGCTAAATTTTGCTGAGAAAATCCCCTCTCACATGCACAAAAGTAAGGCCCTCACAGAGTAGTGTGAATCGCTGACGTTTTCCAATAGGAGAGATGAAAGCAAAATAGGGAGGGCTTGTGTTAAACACAACCTAGTTTTCTCCGAGCTTTTACATTAAGTAAATAAATCTTTCATTACTGAGACATTTCCACTGAAAATCTGAAGCGCTCCAAACACCGAAAAACAGGAGGTGATGGTAGGCAGGGAGGAGATGACAGCCTGGTGGCAGACAGTGAACAGAGAAGGGCCACTGTACACTGGCCTTTGTTCTAGTACTGGCCTCTGCTGACTGCCAAATGGCAAAGAGATTGGAAGCTGCTGCTCTCGTTGCTGAGCTCTGGACCCTGAGTGGGGTGAGTATGGGGAAAGGGAAATAACCACATTGAGCGCAATTATTCATAACAAAACTATAAGCTACTTTCAGCACCTAAGTGAGGTAATTGAAAGGGATTCAAATATACAGAGCTTCAAGTTGACTGAAAGATTTTTTTTTTCTTTTGCAAAAGAGCTCATTTCAGAGGAACATTACAAACAAATTTCTCCATTTTGTCATGTCTCACAAGAAAATTTCCTTCCTCTCAGGAAAAAAAAAAAAAGTCTAAACACTTGTGCTGAAGCACCTTAAATAAGTAAAATCAGCTACTCAACAGTAACAATCCTCACATGCCTGTTCTGCTCTGACATACTTACTGCATGAGGTCACAGTACGTTGAGCAGAGGTGATGGTGGTGGTGGTAAGCAGGATGAACCTGGGCAGTATGGGAGCCAGTAAACTGTTACTTATGGAAAACATGAAAGAGCATCTAAGCTATCACCCTGACAGCTGAATACTGAACAGCAACAATACTGGTTTGACCTCCAGGGTTTTTCTTCAAATTTGGCAACGAGATTATGAATTCAGTGGTTATATCAAGTCGAAAGTCTCTCTGATCAGTCCTAAATTAAATGTATGTCAAGAAAGATAGGCATAAATGTAAGATTCACTGAATTCATTTGCATTAAGAATTCTGCCACACTTAATTGTTTGGAGGAAAAAGGGAAATCCCTCATAATTTACTGTGTCTGTTAAATGTAGGCTGGAGCATAATACATTCCCTGTTCACGTAGAAGAAAATATATCCTTAACCATTGTTTCTGAACACTACATTTGTGGACTTTTGCAGAAGTTAATGTAAGGTCATCCAGCGTCTCTGATTGAATGTTATGTCCTTGTGGGCAGGCAAGATGTCAGTTTGTAAGAATCGTGTCCTCACAGACACCAACACAAATGTTGCTGAGAAGCTGTCAGATGGGTTACCATGTGTTGTGTATCAGATGGGTAAGGTGTTCTATTTTGGCTAAAAGGAATCATCTAGATTTGGGTCAAACCACATGAATCTTATAAAAATTGAAACACAACCTGATGTTATAGGAAAAAGCAATCTTTGACTAGGGGATTCAGTCCTATCTTAATGCAGCAGGAGGATGGAGATGTGATAGGAGAGTACAGACGTATTTAGGTCTTGAAAATTTATCACCGAGCAACCTGGTGACAGAAGAAATATTGCAGTGGAAGTAAAAGAGACAGCAAAGTGTGTGTCTGTACCATTTCCAATATCCTGCCTGGTTGTATTCTACTTGAAAGGGAGAAGACAAGGCTTGTGTTGTAGTGGCAGCCTCAGGAAAGTCATTTTATCCTGTTAACTTAATTGAGCAACACTGTCCATAGAGGTTAAGATCACTGAACTGTGATAGTAAAAGAATGAGTGTTGGGGCTAGGGGGAAGGTTTACATCATGAAGTAGTAGTATTTAGAATCAAGAAAGTTTATATGCATAGTCAGGCACAAATTATTTCTCAAGTGAGTCATGCTTTGATCAGAGTAAATGTAATTTCCTTTAGAGTTGCAATAAGGATTCATATATAACCTGTGATGTCAGTGTGCAAGCAATACAGCTGATACTTAATGGTTTTAGTGAGATGTCATGGAAAAAACAATCTCACATATAGATTTGCAGTCAGATTTATCCTGACGTTATCCAGAAGGGAACTTGGTCACTCTAAGAGGTATGGGCCCAATGGGTACAAGGGCTGCACACGTGAAGAAAAATATGTAAATCATAGTGTGCTTTCTCAAGCTTTTCATTGTTACTTATGTCATAAATTGTGCTATGTCATGGTAAAAAAGTTAATTATCTGTGATTTGTAGGATTGTGTTAATGCTAAAGGAATGTAATGGACTGAGAATTTGGGATGTCAACGTGACCTACATTAAATAAAATTTAGTGTTTTAAACAAAGTGACCTTGTCCTCCTAAATCCTGTGGCAGTCAGCAAGCAAAATCAGTCTTTGTAACCTCCATTCAAGATGCTGAAAAGAGGGGAAAAAAGCAGTTAGTAGCACTAGTTTTCACTAGTACTGAAAATAAGGGCTCATAAAATATTTTATTTCTCTTCCTTCTGCACTGCAGAATTTTTAGTACCTCCTCCCCCGTCTTCCAGGCCTGGTGTTAAAGATGGTTATGGTGTTAAAAAAAAAAACAAAACAACAACAGCAGCAACAACAACAAAAAACTAGTAGTTGAGGTGGATTCAAACAGCTGTTGGAGTCCAAACCTTCCTCCTGATCTTATCACCTACTGGACTGATCTTGGGTTTGTCTTAAAGACTTTGTCCTGGTTCTTGGGTGCCTGGGAAGTGATGGTGACAGAAAGCCCACCAGCTTTCTCTGTGTCATTTTCAAAACACTCAGCCACAGAAAGGGTTATGCACTGACCAGCCTGTCTGTCATTACTTTATTCAGTAGTTACACCTTATTTCCTTGTTTTCCATTTGTGATCGATTATTGAGGCCCAATCACAGTCTCTCAGTGTAATACTGTCGTTGGTGGGTACTGGTAGATCCTTTGCCTGTTCTCTGTGTTGCCTCAGTTTGGTATTCATATATACAATTCAATGCATCCAGCTGAGTTGGACGTGCAATTACTTTAGGATTCACAGAAGTGCACCTGCATGCTGCATGGTGACGTTTTCCCTGATAAGTAGCACGCCCTCGTTCCCATTCACAGAAAGGTCACATTAACTTGCCAAAACAGCTTTCAGCTTCAGCTCCCTTTGACTCAGTTTGTTTCCATGACACCCCAGGTGTGTATACAGCACAGCACAGCTCTCTGAGGCCTCCCTGACCTAGGTAGTTAGTGCTGTCTGAAGAGTATGTGTGTTTGGATCAACTCATGCACTGGGGACAGTGTGCCAAAGCCTAGTTAAGGACACCAACTGCTCTTTGACTCTGCACTGGGCAGTTTTTGAAACTGCTGTCGTTTGTAATAGGGAACTGCGTGTGTCCATGACTGTTCCTGGCCTATGTGAGAACTTGTGGTAATTTTGCATCACCTCCAGGCCACATTACTCTGCTGTAGCAGGAGAGACTGGTGGTGGATGTGACTGCTTTTGCGTGTGCATCTTACATAGTCCACAGTGCAGGTCCTTAGGATGGCTTTCAGATGTTTCCTTGATGCAGACCAAGAAGTAAGGGACCCTGGAAGGAGGAACTCCAGGGAAGGCTTGCTCTCTCCTACAACTGAGAGCTAGGATGTACAGCAGCTTGGCTTTTCAGGGACTAGCTCTTGACTTACTCCTATGGAATAGAAGTCCTAATGTGAGATCCGTTTTACAGCTAGTACATGAAACACTGTCTAAGCTAGGTCTTCAGCTATATCTGAAATCAATGTACACTGAAGGAACAATCATGTCTGACCTCAGGTCCTCACTGGGCTGGATGGATCCTACAACTTGAAGAAGCTTTATGATAATCTGAGGGTTAGCACAAGCTCCAGTATTTTCCTACAAGTGCCCTAGCTGGATGGAGAATACAGGCAACTCTCTTGCCTTTACAGCCAGCACATGTTGGAAGGCAGTGGTGAAGCGACACCCTTCCCTATCCGTGACTATCCTTCTCTTCATGTGGTCAGTACTGATAGCAGTGCACTGGAAGCGTGGCACAGAATGATACACATGAGCTTTGGTCTTTATTTTTCACAGCTGAAGTCCCATATTACTACATTATAGTAAGCAGAAGTTACCGTGAGGAAACACAATGTTAGGATGCTAGGAGTTACCACAAGGAAGCACAAGCAAAACCATCTAATCTATGATACTTCCAGTCAGCCATGTTATTTGGACAGATCTATTCTCCAGGCAATTCTGCCTCAGCAGAGTTAAATTTTAAGAACCACAATTCATTGTGTCACTGAACCAAGGCCTGAAACAGCCCATGGATACTACTGCCATATGCACTTGCTATAATGAATACCAAAGCCTACTTCAGTGACCTGAATCTTTTGAAAATCTAGTCCTTTATTTTTATCCACTTAGAGGGAACACGAGCTGCTGTGCCCTACTTTTTCTCAACTGTGTCATCTGACTCATCAATCAAAACTGAATTTGAGTCCTATTTTCACCCACTGACTCTCAATCAACCTAGCAAACCTATCAGAAGTACAAAAGGGCCATTTTGTCGCTCAAAACATATCTTTGGAGAACTTGAATTATGTGAGATATTTTAAGATTTGAAAAAATTACTGTTTGGCTGAGTCCAAATTTTACACTTTCCTCTGAAAAAATACACTTGGATAAAAAAGAACATCACAGGAGAAGAGAAGTTCTGAGAAGTAAGATAGCTTTCATATGAGGGGATTTTATACTGTTGGGCTGACTGATTTTTATCTAATAGTATCAAAAGGAAGGAAGGAAGAAAGAAAGAACCTATTTTTTTTTTCTCACTGTTATGGCAAAAAAATATATCAGTGAGCTGTTCCTATCCCGTCCAGCTCATAAGAAACATGAAGGAAACAATAACAACATATGCTGGAAGTTCATTCCCTCTCCTTCCTCCTGAAATCTCTTTCCCAGAATCCAGGCTGCTGTCCTTCAAACAAGTCTTTAGTCTTCCTGGGAATTGAGAATAAAAAAAATGAAAAATTCAGTTTCCAGAGGGAAAAAAACAAAACAAAACATTTCTCAAGTGCCAACTTTCTCTTCTGATCTCTCATACTTCATCTTAAGAGACTGACAAAATACTTCAGAAAGATGAGGTTGGGACCAATGTTTGCAACCCTCTCGAGCACTACCAATGGTGTATTCTGATTTTATGTTATATTGCATTATAATTTTCTCTACCTTCCCCACCTCTTTGTTTAAACTAATAACTTCATGCTTCTGGCTGAGTCCCCCTTCTACACACTCCTCAAAATGAATTCTATATTTTCATAAACAGGAAAATCAAATAAATTAAACACTAAGCATATGTTTCAAGCTGTCCTTCCATTAATGGACTCTCCCAAGGAAGGTCTGAGGGGTGTTTTTGCTGCTGTGCAGAGCTGAATAAAGGAGGAACAGACAGCATACACAATTACTGAAGACTATTTAGCTCAGCCTGTGACCTGTCTTTCTGTGCTTTCTTCCTCCTCTTACATTTTGGTGAAGCTACTTTTATGTTTCAATTAACAATTATCAGAAATATTGCCACAATGACAATTACTCTACTTTTTGTTTACTATGTAAACAGAAGTCTTTTTCTGGGCAGTGCACAGAGAAGGAAGAAGGAAGCAGAAAAACTAATATTACTGAATATTAAAATATCTTTCAGTACTACTAGTCAATACAGATAAAGAAATTGTTTTAATATAGTGCTAACATCCTCAATTTCACTGCTGTTACGTTCTTACCATGTCTAGTTTGACAGTAAAATACAAGGGCTTTTGTACAGCTGCCACGCCACTCAGAAGTTTTCTTTCTGAAAAAAGTCTGTTGTTAGAATATAATTTACCTGCAACAGTGCAAGCCAGTGTTGGGGACCAAAAGTAAATCTGCTGATAAACTTCAGTAAGTCCAAAACCCATTAATGAATCAAATGGAATATATTGTTTGCAGAAGAAATATCTTGCAGGCTATATATTCTTCATTAGTTAATCCGTGTTTGATTACAAGGAGAAACAGAGAACCAGAATGGAACACAGAAAAGTTTTTTTTTTTTCATAAGTGTTGCACATGATGATACATACTAAATGTCTGGCTTCACTGATATTAAGCATTTCTGTACTCTGGTCTATGAAAAGACCTTTCCCCAGTGTCACATCTTTCTGGTTGGAATTTCTCTTGCTTTATTTTAATGCTGTAGCTTTCAGCTTATTTTGACTCTTCCTTCCCTCCTCCTATTAAAGGTTCTTTCACCAATACTTTCCATGCTTGTCAAATCTTTCTTTTCTTTTGCTGTTGAAATGTCTCTTCCTTCACTGGGGAGTCCCTGGTCCTTTGATTTCTTTGCCCTTCCAAATGCTAGTGTGGATCCTCCTCCCCACAGCTTGTCCAAGCAGGCCAGAAATAGGCAATGGCAGTGTTTGCTGCCTGACTGGGATCTGCTTTCTACTATTGTAAATGTGTTACCTATATTTATCCTTAAAGGTGATTACAGTGCTCTGCCTTGTTGTTTACCAATGCCTGCCAGCTAGCACATTGCCCTCGGTGAGCTGGCTGGATTAATTCTTTTAATCAACACCAAGTATATCAAACCTCTGAATTATGAATGTGTATTGTCATAATAGCATACTAACGAGATTACAGTCTGCATCCTTGAGTCTCACATCATTAACCTTCTAACATCACACATCTTTCAGACTTTCCTTTTCATTGATAAACGATCATTGTAGCTATTAGATATTGACAAGTATGCACCAGAAGTGAGATCCTTCCTTGGTTTCAGTATGCAGCCACAACTGCATAATTAAACTGCATTAATATTTCCAAGACACGCTCTAAGTTGTTGCTAGGAACAAGCTGCCAGAGAGAGAAAAGGAGGTTGGCTGTAGTCAGTTTTGGTAATAAAAACCTTCTTCCCTGAAACAACCTCAAAACAAACAGTTGATTCCTATCAGCTGGTGTATGGTTTTCAACAGATCTACTACAAGGATGGCGCTCTGTGGAATGGTTCTACAGTGCTACCAGTTCTACAGAGCTCCAGATTTGCTCACAATGGAAACTGAGAAACTCAGATTATAGTACCAGATAAGCAACTGTTATCAGTTGTTAGGTGTTTCTGGTTCTTCAGGACCAATTTCTTGTTTGTATGAACACGAGGTATGCCCAAGGACTCTCATGCTGTGAGAAAGGCATTAACATTGGCCTCTCCTCTCCTCTCCTCTCCTCTCCTCTCCTCTCCTC
>PPHD01029478.1:0-10594 GCA_002909625.1 Bambusicola thoracicus
GAAAATACTAAAAAGGAAAGTAAAACACTGGTGAGATTACGTGAGATAAAGTTTGGGAAGAAGGCCAGCACATTAGTGTAAATGAATACTTTCACATATTTACCTGACAGGTTCTTGCCACCGTTTTAACCAGGTGCAACAATTGGCCATTAGGTTGAACATCTCTCTTCCCTAGCCATCCAGAGCCTTGAAAGCTACAGAAACAGTGTGCACAGGTCAGAGCAACGCTGGAAGACTGGGAGACTGCAGAGGTATTGACCTGTCACCCCTAGCAAGAAAAACAAATGCAGTTAGTCCCAACACGTAACCAAGAGAAACCATCCGTATGCATAGCATACAGCAGCAACAACCTGTTTATTCAGTGTCTCTATACTAAATCCCAGCAAAGTCCCACTGTGTCTTTCATCCTTTTGCACTTTGTTTGCTTTGGGCATCTGGGTAGCAATACCACAGCACTTAAACAAAATAATAATGCAAGACCTGAGCACATCAGGAAAACAGCAAGTTAGAGTGGCACAACACATCAAGCTACGAAATCCCAGTGCTTGTTTAGCAATTGCATTGCACAGCGCTCCTGGCTATGCAACAACACCCAAATTCGAGCACAGGTAAGGCCTAAGAACCTAACACAATAAGACATCAAATGCAAACAAAATGTCATACCCACTACATATATTCATTTACCGTCAGTTTCTTTTATGCATCAAGGCAACTGGGCTCTCCAGAGGGTACTTTGAGGAACAGGCAACTTAGTATACTACTTTTCACTAAATTAAAGAGTAGAATCAAGTATCTGTCATTTTACAATTCCATTTTCTATCCTCCAAGCGTGACAAAAAGAAGCAGAACATTCCTTTCTGGTGCTGCTCTGTGGAATAACATATGGGGAATGACTGCCTGATCGTATCCAAGTCTAATAATTACAAAACTGTACAGCTTACACAGATCTTGCAGTCAAACACCCCAAGATGCAAAAGCTACTAAAGACCCTCAGTCACTTCAGCCACAACAGTACTACTACGGACAATAGCAGTACAGAAACATCATTGGAAAGTCCTTCATTGGCAAGCCTGGATGAACGTTAGTGCACAACTTCAAAGTCACTATGCTCCTCCTAGTGTGCTATACTGGCTCTGGCTGTGATGATGTGTGTTTTCCTCATAGCACGGTGCTGAGCTTCGTATTTTTTGCTAAAATGCTGCTGATACCACAGTTGCTGAACAGCGCTCACATGGCATCAAGGTTTTTCTCTTTCCCACTCTGCCTCACTATCAGAAGAACGATAGTTTTAAGCTCAACATATTATATGTAGGTCACTCCAAAAGTAATGCCTCTTATTTATCTGCATGGAAAGATACAAGATACAAAGAGCGCTGTAACACTATTTGGAAGAGCTAAATGTCATCTACAAAACACTCCTTTTCAACACAGTCACCACCATTAGCTATGCCTCACTGTGCTGACATCCACTGGTTGGTCTTTCTAGACTTTCAGCAAGCGTCAATGAACATCAATGAGTGCAATGCTCTCTGCGTGGAGGAATTCAGTGGCACACCTTTGCTTCACGTGCACTTCCATGTCTGGCGCCATTTTATCAGACTGTCCCTCTGCTGCCGCCTGTCTCACAGCAACACCACGTAACTGAATGTTGGTGGGAAGGTTTAACCTCCACTGGCATTCCACCAACATCCACCCCTGATGTCATGGGCCAACGTAAAAAAATACAAGGTGCTATTTTCAGAGCAGTCTTCATCACTGTTACTGGCAGGCTTTTGTGCTGGTCACAGAGCTTGCTTACTTTACTGTAGATCGGAGTCCAGAGCTTGCTAGTGGCTGGGAAAAGCAGCATGGGGGTTGCTTCTCCCTTGAGAAAAGGCCAATCCATTTGTGGGATCATCTTTGCACAACTACCCAGGTGTGTTTGGTTATATAGGATTACGGGAAAATTTCCTCAAGGAGATATAAACCTGGGGGAAAATAACACAGTTTTCCAGTTGTGTATTACAAGAACTATTTAAACCAAGGCAGGATGAGCCTTTTACGGGGGAACCAGGACTGTGAGGCAGCAACTCACTCCAAGCCCATCTTGGCATCGCACAATCCAACGTGCCACTTGTCCTGTACCGGACAACAACCCCCACAGATAGGGCCCAACTCATCAACTCTTCTCGCAGACATTGGCCAAGGGGGAGGGAGGGAAACACACTGAGTAGAGAACTAATATCTGTGCTATGTCAAAGGGCAGAGGATGATGGTTCATAACATGCCAATCTCTCCTCTAGAGGTTGTCACAAAGACAGATATTCTCTACTGGTAGCTTGTCTCCATGTCATCTGAAAGCAGTAACACTTTGAATTGCCACAGCAGATTTCCTGAAGCTCATTTCTCAAAGTTACATTTTTAATCAAATTAATTCCTTTGTTATTTTAAATGATAACTAAGCTCAAACTAAGCCATATTCAAGGGAAGCAGAAAACTGAGTAATTAATGACAACTTTCTAAACTTCTCCCTAATTTAAACTAATCAAAGTGGGGAAAAATTGAGGAGCTATCCCTAACAACAAACATACATTATCCCTAACAAAGATCGATAGTTTAAATAATTTATGCAGGTAGTCACTGAAGACTCCTGACCTTACAAAGCTGATGCATTCAAGGATGCCTTTGTATGAGCCTGACATCATTTAATATCACAAACAGATCAGATTTCTTCCAGAGCAGACAACAGATATTCTTTAAATATTTAACTGCTATGTATAAGAGCACCTGAGAATAGTTTCTCCACAAGACTAGTGTGTGAGGAACAGAGAAGCTCCTTAAGAAGGGAACAAGATGATTACAGGTATTCCAAACATAAAAACCAGGCTCTGAACACCCATAAAAGCCTCCAAGAAAACACAAGCCATGGAATACAGTGCCTAGATCAACAAGCAAGTACCAACAAAGTTAATTTTGAGAACATGACTACACAAATTCATTTCCAGGACATGAGCGTCACCACTGAACAAATCCCTTCCCACATCATTTTATACATGCTGTGCAGCTTTACAAATTCTAACAGAACTGCAGTAAAGACACTGCTCACAATATTCAACTAACATCATGTTCTGCTATTCTGCAGATATGTATAGCTCATTAACACACACGTTGCTCCAGCTGTAACATCTGTGAGTTTGAACTCTTTGAATGAATTGAGATGAAGCAAAACCAACAAGCCCACAAGCTCAGAAATTGATAAAACTGTACAGTTAAGCTATAACAACACTTAGGTAGCAAGTCAAGATAAGCATCAGGGACAAAAGCTGTGAAAGATTCAACTTTTAGGTAAGAGAACATAAAGAGTTACCACAGAAACTAAGAAAACCATAATAAATAACTGCATTAACCCTTGTAATTCTAGATGAAGATCAAGAGCTACTTAGCAGCCCATATGTAATGTGATCCAAAGTACCAAGTACCAGCAAGTACAAAACTCAAAATCATCTGATTAACAGATTCCTCTATTTCCACATCAAAGTATCTTTTAGATACTTCACTGTCAAGAGTTTACATGAAGCATTCTGCCCGTGGTAGAGAATTTTTCATTGTAATATCAATCCTTCATCTTCCTTAAAGAATAACTAAGCAAAGCATTAAAAGCTTACCCTTCTCAGCAAGTTCAACTATTTCCTGCTACACTGCTCCTTGGAATCGTTTGAGTTGGAAGGGATCCTTAAAGGCCACCTGGTCCAACTCTGCTGCAATAAACAGGGACACCTACAGCTCAATCAAGTTGCTCAGAGCCTGGTGCAGCCTCCCCTGAATGTCTCCAAGGATGGGGCATCCACCACCTCTCTGGGCAACCTGGTCCCTAACTACCTTTACCATAAAAAACTTCCTTCTTAAATCCAATCTAAATTTCCTTTAGTCTGAAACTACTCCCCCCCTTGTCCTATCACAGCAGAGCCTGCTAAAGCATGCTCTCTTCTTTCTCATAATCCCCGTTCAGATACTGAAAGACTGCTGTCAGGTCTCCTTGTCTGACTTGTTTGAATTTTATCAATAAAAACAAAGAGCTCTAGTTGAGTTGCATTATGTTTTCAACAGCCAGCCAAGCAGTTGAGCAGTGATGGAGGCATACTTCAACCAAGTCTGAATGCCATCGTTTCAGCCAAAACTTCAGTGCAGTCAACAGGTACACACAGTACAAGCAGGAACAGGGTTGGGTTTGCTGGTGCCTTTGGGTCACGTAACATGACTTTGGGTCACAACACACCTGGCTTGCTCAGTAGCTCTTAATTTTAATCTAAAATGACAAGAGTTAATGCAGTAAGCTATTTTGTTTCTGCAAGACCGAAGCATGTAAGTATTTGTATAATTAGACAGCTAGGATCATCACATAAAGAACAACTACAGAACGAGCAGTCTGAGTCCTACCTCGTTTCTTCTCAAAGAGCAGGCAGCCCTAAGACATACTGAAATCTTTCGAGGCATCTCCCTCTGCCCGTCTCCTCTGCTGCAAGAGCATACTTCTGTTTCTAAAGCGACCCTTCAGAGGAAGCCCTCTCTCCTCAACTACAAGCCTCACTCACTCCGAGGCTGCCGCTGCGGACGCACACCGGCCGATACAGGTCCCAACCGGGTCTCAAAGGCCCTCCCAACCCCACTCTTACCAGCGACCCAGGCGTGGCGGTGCGGCCTAGGCGGGCCGGGCGGGACGCCGAGCTGCTGCGGGGGCGGCTGCAGTTCGCCCCGCCGCGCCGGGGTCACGTGCCCCGCGGCCCGCTAACGCCAGGCCGCCTATTGGTGGAAGCCCCCATCGGTAGGGACGCGTAACCAGGCCGGTAACCCCTGGTTACCGCGGACGGGCGGGGAAAAAGGACAAACTTCTCAGAGACGGAGAAGCGCGGAGGAGGGCAAAGCCGCGCCGGGGAGGAGAGGCAGGCCGGAGGTCGGCCAATAGGAGCGAGACGCTCCGCACCGCCCGTGGCGGGTCGGCCGATCGGCGGCGAAGAGGTGCCGCGAGCTCTCTGTCCCCCGTGCGGGAGGACACGAAGGCGGGCGGCCGGGTCGCGATGTGCCCTTCGGCGCGGGAGACGCTCGGCCCGCTCCCACCGGGAAGAAGCCCCGCCGCCCGGCAGCTCCCGGCGATGCGTCCCGCGGAGCCCGCCCGCCGCGCTCCCCAAGCCGGGCGCGGACAGCGATCGTCTCCGCGGCGCTGCCCCCGGCGCCCTGCTGACGCTCTGGCCGGGCACGGCCGTCGGCCTCGGCCCAGCCTCCCCCCCCCGCCTCGCTGCCCCTCCCTCCCGCCCCCAGAGGCTCGCCCGGCCCCGCCGCTCCGCAGAGGAGCCGTCGCGCAGTCCCGGCGCCGTGCCCGCTCCCCGCCGCCCACCGGCAGCGATGAGGCCGCGGGGCGGGCGGTGCGTGCCGCTTCTCGCCGGCCTGGCGGTGGCCGTCGCCCTGGCGGAGGCCGCGACCTGTGAGTGGGGCGGGGGGCGCGGGCTGAGGGGGGAAGGCTGCCCCGAGCGACGGGGCCCTCCCGGCTGGGGGCCGTGCGCTCGGAGTCGTGGTCCGCGGTTACGGCGGGGGCTGCAGAGCTGCTCTGGAGCGGGTGGTGAGCAAAACCCAGCGCTGGGGCTCAAGGAGAGCCTCTCCTCACCTAAAACTTGGTCCTCTTAGATACGGTTGTGTATCTGGGGCAACCAGAATTAGGGCTCAAAGCAAGCCTGCTTCTGACGTGTCTTACTAATGATTAAACGGGCAGAAGACAAAACTAATGTTTACTAATCAGACTTCTGTTTGAATGGCAGGGATTCAGGCTAGGAGGAGAACGGCACGGAAAGATGAAAGTTCATTTTAGAAATTAGGTTCAAACTGGTCCTAAAAGTAGGCCTTTATCGACATCTCCCTTTCTCCTGCTTTTGTAACACTTTAATAGCATCGTTTGAGTTGAATGGGACCCTTAAAGGCCATCTAGTCCATCTCCCCTGCAATGAACAGGGGCACCCACAGCTAGATCAGGGTGCTTGGAGCCTCCCAAGCCTCACCTTGAGTGTCTCCAGGGATGGGACATCCACCACCTCTCTGGGCAACGTATTACAGTGCCTCACCACCCTTGCTGTAAAACACTTTTTCCTTATATCCAATCTATATCTCCCCTCTTCGTTTGAAACCATTTACCTTTGTCCCATCACAACAGACCCTGATAAAGACTTTGTTCCCTCCCTTCAGGTACTGAATTTATATACTTTATTTGAAAGTTTTATTCCAAAAGTAATGCTTCCTACTCATTTATATGAAATGGACAACAGATACAAAGAGCATAGTGATGCTATTCGATAGAACAAATTCTCAGCTACAAAACACTCTTTCTCAACATGGGCACCACCATTAGCTATGCATTTTCCCCAGTGATGAACGAGAGCCTGCATGCCCCACTTTTAAACATCCACACCAGTGGAGGTGACCCACTGTCACTTTGCCCACTGCTGAAATGCACCACCTACTACCTGATATCCACTGTTTGGTCTCCCTAAACATCCAGCAAGTGTTGATGAATGCTAGTGGGTGCCGTTTTTCCCACAGGGAGGAATTCAGAGACACGCTTTTGCTTTGTACGCACTTCCATGTCAGATGCCATTTTGTCAGACTGCCCATCTGTTGCCATCTGTTGCGCAGCAACAACATGTGATGGAATACTGGTGAGATGGTTCGGCCTCTACTGCCATAGCGCCAGCATCTGCCTCTGATGTCATGGGCCAACATAATAAAATAGGAGCAGGCCTCACATGTACACTGTCCTTTTTTACACTAATGGCTAATCTGTAATAACATGCAGCAGCAAGCAGTGCTGGACTAACTGCAAGCTTTATAAATGTACGTGTTGTGCAGCATAAGCGCATATAAGTTTTGGGCAAGACAGAGAACAGACAAACATCAGCAGTTAGCTGGCTTTAATTTGTTGGTTGCGTAAAGCTTACGTCACTGATGTGCATTTCTAAAGGCTCTAGGAATTACGGAGCAGACTGCAATACAACAGCTGTACAAATAAGGCAATTCCACTATCTAGAGTCATCAGTTTTAGTTTTTATTCACTGTATTGGGTCTGTGAAGTTCCTGTGACAGCAGTAGTAGGCTACAACAGGTTTCCACAACCAGGGTATTTGATAAGCAGCTCTAAGCTGTGCTTAACTAGCCCACTTAAGGCAGGTTTGTGGCTGTCTGTGCACTACAAATTAGCTTTAAGGAACCACTCAGTCTTCTCCTCTCATTATTTTTTTCTTCTTTATCAAGAGTATTGCTTTTAAACATACATTTGATAACTAGACACTACACTGTGTCCATGCAGAGCCTGTTGGTTGAAAGTGCAGCCAGGATTTCCAAGAGCCTTCAGTGATGTTTAAATAAAATACTCTGAGTTCCTTAAGGGTTAACTATTGGTTTGGCAGGGTCAGGAGTTCACTGGAATTTCCTGTAATCAAACTGGCAGCAACAGCAGGGAGGATGTTTTTTTTTCTCCTAATAAAAGTCCTGTCATGGTCCTTGTAAGGAAAAAAACAGTTAAGTTAAATATACTTACAGTTAAGTAAATATACTACTAAGTCTATACATGTGAATTGAAATATTTTCAGTAAAAATATGAAATTTGCACTAAGACATCTTATTTAAACTCAGAAGCTTAAAGAAGTATAAATGGAGCCTAAACTGCTGTACTGTAGAAGAATATGCCCATTTCCACTACCCCACTGTATTCAAAGCAGGTAGTGTTATATCTGGTGTCACGTCCTCCGAAACACTGTACTTACTTGGAATTTTATTGCACGTTATTTATTGAAAAAGTGTGTTGAAATGAGAGCGATGGTCAAAACAAGAACGTTTAAAGTCAGCTGTGAATTAGGCCTCATCTTCGCCACACAAGCCTCTGCCCCAAAGCTGTATCAGCAAGCTTACACTGGTGCTAACCATAAACAAACTTGGCAAGAGTTTTTCTGCTTGTACACTTACTTAGTTTTTCATGGTAGCATACACCGATGAAAGCTCTTTTCTATCAGCATAATCAGATATATGTGAGTTTTGTGCTTCTCAAGATGTTCCAGCAGAGCTTTGTACTGAAGTCCTGGCCTTATTACTGTTGTGGATCAGTCTTCACCTTCCAGAGATCTTTCCAGTCTCCATTAAGACTAACTCATAGATCATGTACCTAAGAAGAAATGAATCCTCCAAAACCAGGCTGATGCCTACTCAAATACTCAGAACAGGGCACAAGCTGTCCTCTCCTTGCATTTCTAAGCAACTTGCTGGTTGCTTGCTGAGATAAGGATGTGCTTCTAAGCTTTAGAGGTACGCTGTAGTAGATCTGCCTTCTCAGAAAATCTTACCTACTGCCATACCATAGGGATTAATCTTATGAAATACACCAAAGAAATCAATTTGAAGCTA
Organism: Bambusicola thoracicus; assembly: GCA_002909625.1. Taxonomy (NCBI): domain Eukaryota; kingdom Metazoa; phylum Chordata; class Aves; order Galliformes; family Phasianidae; genus Bambusicola; species Bambusicola thoracicus. Next base: position 8,419 of record PPHD01029478.1, read on the forward strand.
CAGTCTTATTCTGCATTGAATACTTTTATGATGCTGTAACAGAAAGGTTTCATCAGGTCACTGTCCATGTTGAAACGCTCCAGAGTGCTTCAGCTGCGTTTGCCATCACTTGATTGAGAGCTTCGTGTTTAGGGTGCTATGGTTTTAAGTTACATCTGTCACTTGAAAGCCATTCTGCCTTCAAGTTCTGTACATCATTAGCTGTTCTTCCTAAAAAGCCTTTTAAGCTTTTCCTCTCTTCTTAGTGCTGTGGGAGGCCATTCTCTGACAGTTGGCTGCTGGCATATCTCATAAAGGTACTCTGGGTTTGATGTATTACAAGGTCATAAACAGCACTGAATTGACTATGTCTGCTTAAATTGATCTTCACAGACTAGTGATGAATATTTCAGTACTCTGTATTTCATTTGACCAGTAGATACCACAACCCTCCCACATTTACGCTAGTCAGTCACATTATCTCACTTACAACATTGTAGCTTGAAAAAAAAAGACTGAATATAACATTTAAATTACACTGCAGGCACAGCGTTGCTTAAGCTTTTTGTGGTGACTTGGTGTTTTTTTGGTCAGAAGCAGCTAGAACATGTAGCAAGAACAGAATCCTGGAATGTTTGTGCCTATGCTAAATCATAGGAAACAGCCACTTCATGAGTAATCACTTAATTCAGACGTTTGCAAGGGAGTCTTATATTTGTCTCATATTTCAGCAGTTAAAAATAAATAACTGAGCTCCTCTGTTTCTACCAAGTTTTATCCCACCAGTATGCCTCTGAGTTCCTGGCGAGGAAACGTCGAGCAAATTCTTTTATGGAAGAAAGTAAGAAGGGAAATTTAGAAAGAGAGTGTGTTGAAGAGTTATGCAACAAGGAAGAAGCCAGAGAAATCTTTGAAAATAATCCTGAAACTGTAAGTGTGTGATGAATATCTGGGAGATAAATAGTAGTTCTTTGCAGTGGGATTCTAGAACTACATGGAATTCACATTGCAAAGCTTAAAAAAAAACACAACCCAAACCTTGCAGACCAAGAACTGGGCTGAAAGTCTCCTGCGTATAGAACCAATTAATACGAAATGACATATAAGCAAAGGGAATAGTTGAGTAGATATTATTTTGATTTCAGGTACGGATCACCAGTTTTAGACCACAGTTGTCTGCGAGCGTTCCATGTGGGGAAAGCCTGTTAGCTTCAATTAACATTTTACACAGAGAATGTATGGCAGTGCAATTTTTTTAATGAAGCGATTGAACATATTACTATGAGCTTTCTTCCTTGTGGAGGTTACTCCACTTCCTCAGCTCATTCCCACTGCGTAGTATTTAGCATTAGGAATATTGTATTTAGCGTCATCCTGTAAAGGGGTTATTACATACAAAATATATGTGGTTAAAATGAACTCTTGTTTCGCCAGCCATGTATTAGTTTTATGTTCTGTCTTTGATAACATTGCATATATTTGGAGATACTGTGTGTTAATATTTAAGTAATCAGTTTATAAAAAAACTATATTTTAATAAGACTTTATTTGGAATGAACTTCTTGGGGTTTTTTTGTTTGTTTCTTTTAATTTTTACTTTTTTATTTTGCTTCTTTACCTGAAGATAAAAGGAGGCTTCTCTGTCTCTAGTAGCAATATTGGGCAAGATCCTCCCATCCTAAAAGAAATTCTTCAGATTTTCATTTTGACCTCCAATTTATTATCACATCCAGTACACTTCCATTGCCTTCACTTTAAAACTGTCAAATTCAGTGCAGAATCTTAACCTTCTCTCCACTGAGTCCTGTGTTACAAAATAATCTGCTATCTTACCCTAAATAATAGAATATATGCCAAGCTTTATATGTATCATTAAGAATCCAAGTGATTTTCTTTTTTGCTTCTTTTATAGTTATGAGACAAATATATTTTAGAACTTATTCAATGTATTTTGCTGTAACTGTGTCTACCTTCAGTCTTTCTTACCCTTTGTTTTTCTTCTCTTTGTGCAGGAGTATTTTTATCCCAAGTATTTAAGTAAGTACAAGAAAGCTGAGCAACTACCATGTCATTCACTACCCTTCCTATTTGGATAATGCTAGTTTTGTTATTTTGCCCGCAGCACTAAATGATTTCCATGCTGATTATAATGCATAGTAGCTCTTTGGCAGTTTGATGTGCTTAGATCCCAGCAAAG
>PPHD01029480.1:0-10594 GCA_002909625.1 Bambusicola thoracicus
CAAGAGTCATATAAACCTACACTAAACCTGCCTATACACACAGACCTAACTGCATTTAGTCTACAGCAACTGTCCATAGAGCAACCCGACAAGAACTGGCTTTCAGCACAACTAAGTACAAGACCTTCTAATACTGTTGTTTCTGGATGTTATTAGTCCTTTCTCCCTTCTCCAGTAAGGAGAAATTATCTTAAACACCACAAAAGTGAAGAAACTGAGATAACCAGGATGATCTTAAGGCTTTCAGAAACTTATTTCAAGCCAAGTATTCTCTGAGATGCACCCAAAAAAAACCCAAAACCAAACCTCCACATCACAATCAAAAATTTTAAATCCATCTTCCAGTGTCTTAGAAAAGATCGTTTTATTAAAAAAATACTGAAGAAGTTCCTGAAAAAACTATCTGACAGAAGTTCTATTTCTTCTACATCTACAAAAAGATGCTTTTGTTCTGCATCTTCGTATCAGCAAACCACAAGGTTCCAACTTTCATAAAGGTCTAGCATTAACATCAAGAATTATCTCCAGTGATACTTTCTTTTATAATAAATGGATCTGAAAAGCCAAATTATACCTTGTCACCTTCTTCTTCTCCCCCCTCATCTTCAGAATCAGAAGCTGATGCAGAACCCAGTTTTGCAGCATTCTTCCTTTTTGGTTCAGCCTCCTTCTTTCCATCTTTTTTATCATATTCCTTCTTTGGTTTTTCCTCTTCCTTTTGACCTTCCTCATCCTTCTTCCCTTGTTTTTTAGGCTTCTCATCTGGTCCTTTTTTCTTTGCTTTCTCCTCCTCGTTAACACTGACACATGAACAGTATTTAGACATCAACTGTCAACAGTGAGTTTAAAAACAATCACATTTGTCTTAATTCAGGAAGGTGTTATGCTTTTTATTTTTAACTACAGAATATTTAAGTTAATTCACTCAGTTCTTTTAATGACTGTCCAGAAAATACTCAAGCCTTTTTCTAAAATTAGTCGATTACCTGCGCAAAACAAAAGAATAAATTATTAACAGTATGGAGGTCTTAATGAAGCAAATAATGTGTACTAGACCCAAAATCCAGAAGCCAGTGGTCAGAAGTTCTCTACATGCATATGTCTGCAGGACCAAGGAATACTCCAGACTGGAAACACTTCAATACTTTAAGGTATACTTAAATAAGTGTATGTAGCCTGAAATAGTACTTTTGCTAACCTATTGAAAGTTACGCAAATGCTGAAATTTTCCTTCAGTTATGAGAACCACTAGGGGCTTGATGCAAGGAAAAAGGAAGGCAAAAAAGGAAATTTAAGCAGCAGACAGTGCTGGAATTCACTGTGTTGTCAGAAGAGAAGTTTCAATTTAAAAAGTAAAAAATTGAAGACCTTGCACGATCTTGTTGTCTTAAGCATCTTTCCACCCAGCAGACTTTTCCACAGTCTTCTGAAATTTAAGGTCTTCTGTCTCTAGTTCCAGAAGTGTGTACTGTACCTTCACAAGTTACTTTAGAGTAGTAAATAACAATAACTCAAATGGGATGTTAAAGAGACAAAAACTTGTCAGAAACTAATTACGAAGTCTCAGCAAGGAACAACGTTGTTAACAGTTAAGAAACTTTATATTGAAACAAACTACTCACGGGTCACTTTCAGAAAGACAAGGTGGCTTCACCAACTTGGGTCTCCCTCTCGGTTTTGGAACTTTTACTTCAGAAACTAGTATAAGGAAAACAATTCATTACTCTACAGCCACTACCTATTCTTTGTCTACAAGGAAAGGTTCTTAGTCAGAAGCTACACTTAGAATAATATTGATATTTAACACGTTTCAAAGGATCCAGATAGTTATTACATGAAACACAAGAGTACCAGGCTTTAACCAAAATCTCAGAAAACTTGGTTATTCCATACATTACTAATTTTTCAACCACAGGCTCAAACTACCAATTCTTCTGTTTTCTACATGGTGTGTTTAGGAATTGTTTCATGATGTGTAACTAATACAAATATGCTGAAGTGGGAAGACCAGAAATAAGCTGAAAGCAGTCACTTCCTGCCCACATTTACATGCCATGTGTTTACTGGCAGGAGTTTTAGGTACATCATGGAGTCTCTCTGAATTTTCTTGCTAACAAACTACTTTCAAGATGTTCTAACACCATGCTTACGTATACAGGAAAACTTTTCAGTTTACCATGTATTTCATAGCAAGAAAAAAAGTCTGCCTTCTTGGCATTTATACCCTTTGAATTCTGTCAAACAAAAATACTTAGTGCACTGCTTTAAACTTGTTGAAGTCGCTTGTCTGATCATAATAATCATGTGGTTAGGAAACGTAGTATTTTAGTGTTTAAATTCCTGCTGGTGTCAGCATTGAGGACTGTTAAGCAAGAGATGTGTACACCACATCAACAACAGAAAATGCTTCCTAGTACATCTTGTGATAAGGTGTTTTATACAGGTGTCAAAAGCATCTCTCAAAGATTCCTGCTCTTAAGACAGTAGGGAGTAGAAACAGTGTTTTAAGACAAAAATACATGCAAATATTTGAAATGTACATTTAGTAATATAATGAAATTGTGGACTGGAGTGATACTTTATTCCTTCATAGCTTCCAAGATGAATGCAATTAAGTCAGTTTAACTGTGGTTGTACTTCCTGTAAGCTATTTCTATGCTGTCAGTAGATAGAGACGAGTATAGACTATTACTTGTTTCTTAGGCTAGAAACTCAGGCAATGTACTGCTGCAAGGACTGTATTATGATCATTTCAAGAATATCTACGGTATCCACAAGCTCACCACAGAAATTCCAATAAATCAGATCACTACTACCTTGACAGGAAAAAAAACAAAACCAGAACAGCAGAATTTTAAATAAATGTTTCAAATTAAACAGTTTAAAATAAAGTAGCTGAATTTTCATTTCCTTTTTCTGTCAATCTACACAGATTGATTTACGTATTTAATTAAACAAGTCTCTCCTGCTCTTTGCTTGCTTTTATTATTCTCTCAGCTCCACCTACAGGCACAATCTTCCCCCACTTCTCTTACTCATGCTTTAAAGATATTCTAACAATAATTTAAGTGTTCTATAGCATTCTGTAAGTACAAAAACCTTTATAAAACAACAATGCACAGAGGAATCTTATGGCACAGTCTATTTTTAACAGTGTTCCATGAAGGACATCTTTCTGAAGGTGACTCTTCTACCTCCAAACAGCAAGTCTTATTCAGAGTACTAAAGCTAACAATTTAAATCCATTTGTGTCCTAAAATCTTAAGTTTGAGATACATTTTCTCTTTACAATTGATTGTATCTATACTCTGTAGTAGTTTACAGGAAAGATACAGTAAACCCTCTCTAATTATATTAAGGTATTTCAGTGGGACAAAATATTAAATTTTTTTATGGTTACCTGCTGGTCTTCCTCTTTTGGGGCTTACTTTTGGAGATACAGACACAGGAGCTGCTGCTGCTGCTACCACTGCTGCTGTTGCCACTACTGCTGCTTCCTCAGCTTCAGCTTGTTTTTCAGCCTAATTTAAAGAATATATTTCCCAAATTAAAAACCCAGAGCACCAACTTCTCAACTACTTTCACAGACAACAGTTTGTAAATGCATTCACTATTACTCTACTGTTTCTAAATAAAAAAATCCAAATTTTTTAACACATTATACTTAATAATCATTTGCTTCACGTTCTCCATTCCATGACTGTCTCATACAGTAATGTTTCAGATAGCCTGAATCAGCCCATTTATATTCAGAAAATGAAGAAAAAACAAACAAAAGCTTAGTTCCAAAAATATAAGAATTGTAAGATTCCTTAAATTGGTAATGGCTCTCAAAACTCAGTTTCCCAGTTTTAGTGATGTAAAATCATTCTGCCCTATACACAAACATTCTTTTAAATGGTATAATCTCTCAGACGTATCACAGCATCATGAAAGTAGACAAAGCTTCTCAAATACCTGCTCTGTAGCTATCTGCAATGGAAAAATCATAAGCTCAATCGAACTAGTCAGAAATGACAAACTTCATCAATATAGCCATCTTAGAGGGGCTCAGTTGTAAACAGGGTGAGAAGTTATGACAAACGAACATCTTAAGGAATACATAAGCATCTCCTTCAGAAGCATTTTATTAGGCAGATAAAAAGAATCTTAATAAAAACTAACAGGAGAAAATACTCTCAAGAGTTTAGTGTCCTGGATGGAGGTACATCAGATAGCAGTAACAGAAAGAGTAGCAGCAAATACATGTTTATATTCTTCTTGGATGCAGTAATAATTGGAGACTGTTTTAAAAAACAAACTTAAATTATGACTAAACTAAAGTAAATCATGACTGTGTTTATCTCACATAGACAGTTTAAGAAAGAAAAATAACTATTAAGATAGTTTAAAAAAACAGAACAGTTCCAAGACAAGAAAACACCATGTTCCTTTCAAGGCAAGTAAAGTACACATTCAAGGCTATGTCACTGCACAGCTAATGCTCTTTTCTAACCACAAGCCTGCACCACATCCCTCAAAATATTACATTTTTCTGTTTAAGCTCCACAACAACACATCCCAACAAAGAATAATTCAGGCAAGACTGCAAGGAGGCTCACATGAGAATGAACAAGGATCTCCTGGCCAAACTCAACACAAACAGAAAGAAGGTAGAAGCAAGGACAGACAGCCTGGAAGGAACAGAGACATTATCATAAGAGCCAGGGACCAAATTATGAAAGCTAAAGGCCAGACAGAATCTAATCTCACTAAAGATATGAAGAGGGTAACAGAAAGGGTTTTGTAAAGTATGTCAATGACAAAAGAAAGACCGGGGAAGATGTGGGTCCTCTGCTGAAGCAAAATGGAGAACTTGTTTACTGAGGAAAGTGAAAAGGCCAAGGTAGTAACTGAATCCCTTTTCTGTCTGTCTTCACAAGCAAGATTAGCTTTCAGAGATCCAAGGTCCCAGAGGCTAAACTGAAAGACCAGAGTGAGAAAGACAGACATTTTGCTGACGAGGATCAAGACTGAGAACACCTGAGCAAACCAGACACTCACAAATCCATGGGCTCCAATGGCATTCAAGCTTAAGTACTGAGAGAGCTGGTAGACACGACTGCAAAGCCACTCTTCTATAACCTTTGTTCAACCGTGGCAACTGAGGAAAGCAAACGTCGCTTTTGTCTTCAAAAAAGAGCAAGAAAGAGGTACCAGGCTGGTCAGCCTTGTTATCGTCCCTGGGAAAGTGACTGAACAGCTAAAGCCAGGAAATTACTTCCAGACTCACAAAGGAGAAGCAAATCATCAGTAGTTAAGAAAGACTATGGGAAGTCATGCCAGCTTCTATGGCATTACTAGCTTGATGGGCAAGAGGAGAGCAGCGGATATTGTCTTAAGGACTCCGATTCTGCACAGAAAGAAACTGTCAAAGCATGGGCTGGATGAGCAATAGTGAGGTGGTAACCATCCAAATGACTAGGCCCAGAGGGTATTGGTCAGCAGCGCAAAGACTTGATGCCAGCCTGTAATGATCAGAACACGCTTTCAGTAAATTCACAGATGAGCCAAAACTTTGTGTAGGCTGTACAGCTCATCCTGAGGGACCACTACAGGCTGAAGAGGTCCAACAAGGAGACAAGTCCTGCACATGGGGAAGAACAACTCCAGGACCTGGGGCCAGTCAGCTGAAAAGCAGCTCTGCCAATAAAAACCTGTGGGTCCTGGAGGACTCTAAGTTAAATACAAGTCAACATGTCCTTGCAGCTAAGAAGCTAGTGGTCAAGAGACAGGCATCCTTCTGTTTTATTTAGTGTTTGTGAACATGCACCTGTGATACAGTAGTGGGGTGCCCAGAACTGAATGTGAGAAACACAGACATACCAGAAAGGGTCCAGTGGAGAGCTTCCAAGACAATCAAGAGATCAGAACACCTCTCCTGTGAGGAGAGGCTAAGAGTTGGGACTGTTTGCCTGGAGAACAGAAGGCTCAAAGGTCATCTTATCAACCGCTATTTACACCTGAAGGGAAGGTGTAAAGAGGACAGAGACTCTTTTCAGTGGTGGCCAGCACTGGGAAAGAAGCAACAGACAAAAAGGAACACAACAAGTTTTGTCACAGGAAGCATTTCTGTGCTGTGCGGGTAACCAAGCACTGGCACAGGCTGCTAGAGAGGCCATAGGGTCTCCTCCCCGGAGATCTTCAAGACCTGCCTGGACGTGGGCAATCTGCTGTGGGTGTCCCTGCTTGAGAAGAGGTGTTGGCCCAGGTGGATCCAGAAACCCCTTTCAACCTTAACCATTCTGATTCAGCAGTGTCCAGCAGTAACACACATTTTTGGTTAACGTGCCTACCATACACAGCATGCACCAAACAAATCTGTCAGCTCAAGTTGCTAAGCATTACGGAAGAAGCCACCTCGAGCCTGAAATGCCTTATGACACAAATTAAAAACAGCTATGTTAAACAAGACTAAAAACCACTATAGCCATGATTTCAGTGCATTATGAAAAGTAAAGCACAAGATCTGTTTTGGTGTCATCTGAGAGGCTTCTCTCCCATTTACAAATATCAGGTATATGCACACTTACACGTATTTTCAACTCCCTGCTGTTCAGACTAGAATCTTTCTTGAATATTATTTCAGATTTACCTTTGTAGTTTTTTTTTTTTTCAAATAAGGTTTTCTTTAAAACTTCAAAATGTATATATGCATCTTTCATGAAGCAGGTGATAGTATACTACTCATCCACGGCAAACACACCAAGGCCACAAGCAAACTGCACTCGATCCCTGCTGTCAGCATTAATATATCAACTTAAAAAAGTAGTAGTTCAGAATTAAAATTAAACTTTGCTCCATTTTAATCTAGGTTTCATTTGGACAGTGCTCCAATCTAGCTTTCTGTACATCCATGTTAACATCAATGGTGGAAGACAATAAGACAGCAGTTGGAACTACTTCTTTCATAGTAACTCTGTTTCTTCCCAGAAGGGACCACAAACACACAATCTTAGGAGAAGTATTTCAGGTAATGGTTCAGTGTAAAGGGTTTTCATTTGTCTGTTTTTCCTTTTCCCTTCAGAGCTTCAAAGCAAATTATTTTATCTCAACTATTCTCACTTACACTGGACTATGTGCAAACAAAAAAAGGAAACTCCTTACTCTACACTGAGCTCAAACAAAAACGTAAAACGTCCTCTCAGGAGAATGATCATACCTGCAAAACTTCCAGCTATATTTGGAAGGGGTGGAAGAACAAAGTTAACTAACTTATGCGTAATTTGCCACTAAAGAAAACGATAGCTGTTATCACCCCACCCAAAAATTCCAGTGAGGTGAAATAATTAAGTATACCGCTACCTTTCTTTTTCTTCCTCTTCTAGCAACTTTGGGAATGGATGCATCATTTGTTTTCACCACACCCTGTGAAAAATTAAAAATGGTGCTGAGTTTAGGAAAAGAGTATATATCTGATAATATCTGATGAGTTTTCTAAGTTTCTGGGATCTTTTCCACAAACAAAACCATGTTTCTAGATTGCTTTATTTCTTCCCACAACTGAAATGGGAGTATATAGTTCACAAAAAAATGATCATAAGGACACTTCCTGCTTTTGAATATCATTATATGGTACAGTGATGAAAACACCGTTCCCCCAGTTTTTAAACTGAACTTAGTAAACTTTAATCTGATTTGTCTACCTGATTAAAAGTTTCAATTCCTGCTAATTTCAGTGAGAGTGAACACACAATAAGTTTTACATATTAAACTGATACTGTCACACTAGCAGTAGCTGTAGCTTCCCAGCACATAAAATTTCTCTATTAACTGATGGAATATTAAAATGTTCTTTGGTACACAGTAAAAGCTTTCACATACTTCTTTGCTGTTTTTCTCAGAAGGTTCATCATCTTCCTTTGTACTATGCATCTCCTTTTCTTCTGCTTCAGCTTCTGCAGGTGAGTTGTTATCCCCTTTAGGGGATAACTGCAAACAGAATCAATAGAGAGTCAAAAACATATGAAAAAGTAAGAAAATGTTAAATGAGAACACACCAATAACCATCATTCTGCTTTTCACTCTTAGTCTGTATACATGCTTTCTTAGATACACATAGAAACTAACAGCAGAACCACTTTCATATATTGCAAACTGCTGTGTCTTCAAGTCCACTTTGTGTTTGTGGTAACAAAGCTATACTACTTCACCGTATTACCATTACAAGAGTATTTCTAACTGTTCACAACATCCAAGTGAATTCCAGATATGAATAACCCAGTCACAATGGTGTTTCCTATAATAATGATAAAATGAATTCAAGATTCACTTGGTTCAGTCTATCTGCAAACACAAAGAAGAATAATGGACCATGTTGAACAAAGTCCAAACCCTACAAAACAATGCCTTCATGATAGTATATAGACCACATGCAAGGTATTTATCTTATTTCAGACAATTATTAGTGATAAAGTCACCTAATTCATGTCTTTCATGCTGTTTCTTCTTTTTTCTTGCTTAAAGTGAAAAATAGTATTTTAAGATGAGCAATTAGGTTTGAACACGAAGTTTGTAGTTATTCACTTGTAAATATCAACACTTTCTTGCTGCCTACATGTGTTGGTGTTGGTTTTTTCCCCCTAACTTCAGTTCATCTTCCTGACATGCCCCACCTGTTGCAAAACTTACTTTAATAGGAGCAACAGCTCTTAGAACTTAAAAATTGAACAGAGCAGCTCAGGCAGTAGGCTACCATGTAATACTGATGATTACCTAAAAACATGTATTATCACTGAGGACTGTTCTGTTTTAGTTTGCTTGTCCTTTTTTAGATTACAACTCTAAGACTATCACTGTTCACTAAACCGTAAGAAATCAGAGTTCCATGATTACGAACAAGATATAGTTACATTAGTATCAAAAGGAAAAGAGTAAGTCTGCTCATATTTTGCCTTAAACTGTTCAAAACTGATTACATGAATCTATCCCATCAGGACTTCTCTTAGTGTTCAAAAGGGCTGTATCTGGTCTTTCTATGATGAAGTATCTGCTCAGAAGAGACAGGAAGCACTTCTCAGTAGGAACATGATGCATAAAGGCACTGCCATCCCCAGTAGCACAAGCTACCTGCTGAATACACCAACAACGAAGCAAAGTGATGAATCAGTTCAGTACAAGAAAAAGTTTAAGCTTTCCCCTCTGCAGCAGCAAACATTGAGTAACAAATGCTTTTCCCAGCAGTGTGCATTCACAAGAAAGAGCAGTTGGTTTACTAACATTACCAGGAAATTACATACTGGAAAGTGTTTCTGAAGAGTAGTTAGAAGAAATAAATCACGTAATTCTTCAAAATTTGCTAGTATTAAGTTGCCGCACCACCCATGTTGCAGAAAGCAATGGCAAGAACTTGGAGAAATAAGATCTGCCTGCTGTCACGTTTGAGAACATCTGAAGAACTTATGCTGCACAAGTCCATAGGGCCCAACAAGATCCATTTGTGGGTTCTGAGGGAATGGCAGGTGAAGTCGCCAAGCTGCTATCCATCATATTTGAAAGGTAATGGCAGTCTGGTGAAGTTCCCACTGACTGGAAAAGGGGAAACATAACCCTCATTTTCAAGAAGAGAAAAAAGATCCAAGGAACCACATATACGTCAGTCTCACTTCTGTACCTGGCATCACTGAGCAGATTCTCCTGAAGGCCCTACTACGGCATGTGGAAAATAAAGATGAGGTGATTGGTGGTAATCAACGTGGCCTTCACCAAGGGCTCATCATGCCTGACAAAGCTGGGGACCTTTTAAGATGGAATTGCAGTTTCAGCGAATAAAAGAAGAGCAACTGATGTTATCTACCTGCCTGTGTGCAAAGCATTTGACACCATCCCACATGACATCCTGGCCATCAAACTGGAGAAAAAAAATCCATCTGATGGATGGATTACTGACTGGATAAGGAATTGGCTGGATGGTTGCACTCAAGAGTTGTGGTCAACAGCTCAATGTCCAAGTGGAGACCAGTGACGAGTGGTGTTATTTAACATCTTTGTAGGTGACATGGACAGTAGGATTGAGTGCACCCTCAGCGAGTTTGCAGCTAACACCAAGCTAGGTAGTGCAGCTGACAAACTACTAGGAAGGGATGCTTTCCAGAGGGATCTGGACAGGCTTGAGAGGTGGGTCCATGCCAACCACCCTCATGAAGTTCAAGGCCAAGTGCAAGGTCCTGCACCTGGGTCAGGGCAACCCCAAGCAGATAAGACATTGGGCAGAAAATGGCTTAAGAGCAGCCCTGAATAGAAGGATTAGGGGGTGTCAGCTGATGACTCAACATGAGCCAGCAATGCACACCTGCAGCCCAAAAGGCTAACCTTATCCTCAGATGCATCAAGAGAAGCATGACCAGCACAATGAGGAACGTGATTCTGCCCCTCCACTCTGCTCTCATGAAATCCTATCCAGAGTAGCGAATTCAGTTCTGGGGCCCCCAGCCCAAGGACATGGGAGTTGCTGGAGCAGGTCCAGAGGAGGGCCACAAAGATGATCAGAGGGCTGGAGCACCTCCCCTGTGAGGACAGGCTGAGAGAGCTGGAGCTCTTCAGTCTGGAGAAGAGA
>PPHD01029481.1:0-10593 GCA_002909625.1 Bambusicola thoracicus
AGGATGTAAACAAACAGGGTAATCCCTGTTACAATTGGTATATTCATTATTGACTGTAAGAGATAAAGCATCTAGAAGTTTTATTCTAGATCATAAGAGCACAGACACCAAGTGTCACTTAATAGTTGATGTCATAATGCTGGAACACTGTCTTTCTGCAAGCATAAAATCACAGAATTGCTCAGGTTGGAAAAGACCTTAGAGATCACTGAGACCAACATCAACCTAACCATACTACCCTAACTGTAACAACCCTCTGCTAAATCATGTCCCTGAGCAACACATCCAAATGGTTTTTAAACACATCCAGGGATGGTGACTCAACCACCTCCCTGGGGAGCCTATTCCAGTGCTCAACAACCCTTTATGTAAAGATGTGTTTCCTGATATCCAACCTAAACCTACTCTGGCGCAACTTGATGCCATTTCCCCTCACCCTGTCACCTGTCAGGAGTGAGAAGAGACCAACCCCACTCTGCTGTAAGCACCTGTCAGATATGGGATGAGAGCAATAAGGTCTCCCCTCAGCCTCCTTTTTCCCCAGACTAAGCAGCCCCAGTTCCTTCAGTCTCTCCTCATAGGACATATTCTCCATGCCCTTCACAAGCCTTGTTGCCCTTCTTTGGACCTGACAGTTGTCACAGATGTTCAGTTTATCTTCCTGATGAACCAAACAGGAATTCAAACTATAGCAAAGGAAGCAGAATGATTTTTCTCAAAAAATTACTATAAAGTTGACCTATACAATACCCTCCAATAAACATGCCTGAGGGACACTAGTAGACCTTTTCACATTTGGAATGAAAAAACAGTCCCCCTCCCACATAAACAGAATTACATTAGATTTGTTTTATGTGAATTTGCAGTTAGAAAGGGAAATTCAAATACTGATTATTTTACAATCATAGAACCACAGAATGGTTTAGGTTGCAAGGGACCATAAAGATCATATAGTTTCAACCCTCTGCTAAGGGGAGGCTTGTCACCCACTAGATCAGGCTGCCCAGGGCCCCATTCAACCTGGACTTCAACACCTCCAGTAACAGGGCATCCACAACCTCTCTGGACAACCTGTTCCAGTGCCTCATGACTCTGAGTAAAAAGATTTCCTCTAATACCTAATCTAAATCTTCTCTCTTTTAGTTTAAAACCATTCCCCTTGTCCTACCACTATCTGTCAATGTAAAAAGTCCATTTCCCTCCTGTTTACAAGTTCTCCTCAGGTATCAGAAAGCTGCAATGAGATATCTCAGGAGCCTTCTCTTTTCCAATCTGAACAAGTACAGCTCCCTCAGTCTTTCTTCTTAGATAGGTGCTCCAGCGCTTTGATCATACTCATAGTCTTCCTCTGGACTCACTCCAATAGCTCCACATCCATCTTCTGCTGGGTGCCCCTGGTCTGGACTCAGTATCCAGATGGGGCCTCACAAGGGCAGAGTAGAGGGAGACAATCACCTCCCTCTCCCTTCTGGCCACCTCCCTTTTGCTACAACAGGTTCTTAAGAATAATATACACAGGAAAGTGTTCAGGCAGGTTTTGAGTATCTTCAGAGAATAAGACTTCACAGTCTCTCTGGGGAGCCTGTTCCAGACCTCTGCCATCCTCAGAGTAAAGAAGTTTTTTCTTATGCTCCTGTGGAACTTGCTATATTTCAGTTTGCACCCATTTCCCATTGTTCTGTCACTGGGCACCACTAAAAAAAGCCTGGCCTCATCCATTTGACTGCTATCCTTGAAATATTTATATGCATTGATAAGATCACCTCTCATTCTCCTCTTCCCCAGCCTGAACAGACCCAGGTCTCTCAGCCACTCCTCTGCTGAAAGTTTTCTGTTTTTCTTGAACTAGAGAGCCGAGAACTGGACACAACACTCTAAATGTGCTCTCATTGGGGCAGAGTAGAGGGAGAGGATTACCTTCTTTGACCTGCTGGCCTTGCTCTTTTTCATAGATACCATCTTTTTCAAGATACCACTGGCCTTCTTGGTCACACGTGCACACTGTTGATTCACAGTCAACTGTTGTCCACCAGGACACCAAGGTCCTTCTCCACAAACCTCCTCTCAAGCATGTCACTCCTTAACCTGTGCTGATGTGTTTGGTAATTCCTCCACATGTGTAGGACTCTACATGTGCCCTAGCTGAACCACATATGGATCCTCTCAACACAACTCTACATGCAAGGACCTCACCTGACAACTAAGACTATTCCAAATATGATGGAGAGTGGCTTGACAACCACATCAGCCATTTTCTTCAGGATACTGGGATGCATGTTGTCCAGCCCCATAGACTTGTACATATTCAGTCTCTTCAGATAGTCTCAAACTTGGTCTTTGCTTACAGTGGGATAGAGTTTGCTCATCCAACCCCTGCTTAGAAGTTCACGGAAGCCAGACTGCAAAGACCAAGGCAGGGAACTAGTTGGGTACCTCAGTCTTTTCCACATCTGTTCTTGCCATTTCTCCTTTCTCATTTATCAGAGACGGTTAATTCTGCTTGGCCTGTCTCTCCTGACCAGTGTACCTGTAGAATGCCTTCTTGTTACTCTTCACGTGTCTTGCCAAGTTCAGTGCCATCTCTGCTCACCCACATGACATCCCTATATTCTTCTGAGGCTTCACATCCCTGCTACCCTTGCCTCTACATTTCTCTATAATCTCTCATTCTGAGCAGGAGGTCCTTGCTTAGCTACGTCTGTTTCCTGCCTCCTCTGCTTGGCTTCTTATGCTGGGGAATGGAGAAGTCTTATGCTCTCAAAAAGATGTCCTTAAAGTGTTGCCAGCTTTGTCTGTGCTTCTGTCCCTAAGGACATTTTACCAGGAGGTCCCATCCAACAATTCCTTAAGCAGCCAAAGATCTGCTCTTCTGAAGTTCAGGGTCCTGACTTCGCTCTTAGCCAGGCCCATCTTCCTCAAGATCACAAACTTTACCAGGGCTTGGTTACTGCAGCCCAGACTGCCTCCAGTCTCAGCCTCTCTAATGAGCTCATCTTCACTGGTGAGCACCAGATCAAGTAATGCTTCACCTCTGGTTACCTAGACCAGGAATTTATCCTTAATGCACTCCATGAGTCTTTGGGATTTTTTGGAGCCTGCTGTGTTTCTTTCCCAAGCAGACATTGTAGGTGGTTGAAATCCCTCATCAGGATGAGAGCCTGTAAGCACAATGCTTCTTGTAGCCAAAAAAAAGGAAGCTTTGTCAACAGGCTCCCCTTGATCAAATGGTCTATAAGTCAATCACAACCACCAGATGTAGCCCCCAACCACTATTACTGGCCCAGTTTCTGATTTTTATCCACAAGCTTTCAACTTGATCATGGCTGTTTTTTAGAGACAGGTCTTTGCAATTTATTCACCTCTTAACATAGCAGGCAACCCTCCTGCCTCTGCTGACCTGCTTATATCTTCTAAAAAGCTTGTAGCCCTCAATCCATAGTATTCCTGTAGTGTTCATCCCATCCTGTTTCCATGACAGCAATTAGGTCATAGTTTTCTAATTGTGCTGTGGCTTCCAACTCCTTCTGCTTATTTCCCATGCTGCATGCATTAGTGCAGAGGCACTATAGATGGGCTGTCAGTCATGTTATCTTCTTGGAAGAGCCCTCCAAAATTCCTCTGGGAGGAATGTGAGGTTTTCCCTAGCTTCTTCCTAAGGTGACAGTATTCCCTGTCTCTTTTCCATTAATGAGAAGTACATCCCCCTCCCCCATCAAATTTAGTTTAAAGCTCTGCTAATCAGTACAGTCAACTGTCCAGAACATTCTTGCCCCACCTGGTTGGTTGCATCCCATCTAACATCAGCATGCCTCGTTGTCCTGGTTTCAGCTAGAATATTTTGGCATTTGAAAAAAATCCAGCATTGATAACACACCAGTGTTTCTAGCTTTTGCTGAGCAGTGCCATACAGAGCCAAGGACATTTTAGTTCCTCAGCTTCTCATGGTGTCCTGCCGGTGTGGGAGACTAATGAGGCACAAGGAATTGTGTAGGGACAGAATTAGGACAGCTGGCCTAAACTGGCCAAAGGGATATTCCATACCATATGACATCACGTGGGAGAACAGCATAGAAACAGCAGCAGTTGGTCAGGCAGCCTGCTGCTGCTGCTTGGGGACTATCTGGGCATCAGGCAGTGTGTGGTGAGCAACTGCTTGTGCACCACTTGTTTTGCTTATATATGTATAAAATTATCATAACCATTTATCCTTTCTTCCTGTCCTCCTTTTCTCTCTCATAGTACATAGTTTTTATCTCAATCCATGAGTTCCACTTTACTTTCATGGTTTTTTTTTAATTCCCCAGTTCTTTACCACCCCCCACCTTCCTGAGAAGGGGGAAGCAAGCAACTGTGTGGTGCTTAGCTATCTGCAACAACACCAGTCTCTGAGAGGTACATCCAAGATCACAGAACCCAAAACCCAAGCGTGATCCCATCCACACAGCCAATTAGACTAATCAACCCATTCTTCTCCATTTACTCAGATCCTAGTCAGATAGAGCTATCATTCTGCTGGTGTCACTGCACAATATCATGCATTAATCTCTCTCCTGTTATTGAATGCTGCCTGGTAATTTCCTCAAGCAATCTGGCCACTTGATTTAAAAGTTCATCAAGCCACACACACTTGCATCCATGACTCCCCTTCTCTGTCCTCAGGCCCTTGGAACAGTTTCTGATTCTGGAAGATTTGGATTCCTTTACAATGATCAGAAGAATGTGGAGGAACCGAAACCAAAATGATATCACAAAATCCTTTCCAAGAGTACTATAAAAATACTAAATTGGAAATGGGCTGGTGTGGGAGGGGTTCTTGTTTAGCTGTTTTAAATACTGTTTTGTTTGTTGTGGTTTTGGATTGGGTTTTTTTTTTTTTTTTGCTTTAACACATTGGCAGATAGACTCTGAAGGGAATAGGTTCTTTAAGTGAGATGTTTGAAAAGGATGCTTTTATAAATACATTAGGCTCTAGAAATGGTTTATCAAACCTTTCTTTGAACTTCTTTTCAGCTATTTAGGTTCTGAATGAGAAGTATTTAAAGCTTGTATTCTGAGAACAGAAAGACATAATTGCTACAGACACCATTAATTACCTCTGATTTTTTATTGCAGCAATATTGCATATTGCTGTCAACTAGAAAATCAAAAGTAATTAGTATTCAGTGAAAATTATCTTTTAGCTGAACACGGTATTTCAAATATTATTTGAGTTTGCTTACTTACTATATCCTGTCCACCTTAATTTCTTTATCTACAAAAAGAAAACTATCAATTTTACACATGTGAAGAGATAGAGTCTGACAGTTATGCAAAGAAAAAAAGAACACAAAGATGTTTCTCTGCATCTTTCTACCTGTTGCCTCTTGTCCTCTCTCTGGATGCCACTGAGGAGAATCTGGCTTAATTTTCTTTAAACCCTCCATTCTGACATTTAGAAATGTTGATAAGTTCTCTCTAGGCTGAACAATCCCAAACTCTGTCAGACTCCTCTGTGATGCTACAGGAAAAAATTATCTCTATACAGGAATTCTCAATATTCATTTCTTTAAATTATTCTACAAAAAAAATATGAGCTTTCTGAAGGACTAAAAGCAGTTCTCAAGAAAAAACACATTGATATAATCAATTTCCTCACTCATAGTAATCAGGGAAGACTTCTTAACATCTCTTTCATAAAAAAAATTTTGCTTACATATCCATAGCCTACATAAAATCTCTACTGGGTACGGCAATCCTCTAGCAACTAGCCTGAAAATAAATAAAAATTTAAAAGGCATATTTTCTAAAAAAGTCATCAGAACATAAAAAAATTCAATACTTAAACATCCCTAAACTGAAGAAATTGTGTAGAACCACACCCCCTACTCCATCATGGGGTTGGATAATCTCTCCTTTTAACCAGATTCTCCAGCTTCTACACAGAAGATTTGCTGTTGGCTGGGGAATTTCGTTCTTCCAAGTGTGTAATCACAGCTGTAAACTGTCTAGAAATCATTCCCAGACCATGAAAAGTTGAGGACTAACCCTCTATAGGATGCAATTTATAGTAGGAAAATCATTAACAATGGATGAATTAGAGATCCTCCAGTGGTTTCAGTGTGACATTCTATATTCAAACATTCCTAAGACTCCCAGAATAAAGTTCTTAGGTTTTTGGTTTTTTTTTGACAATAATTTTGTTCTAAGTTTCTCCCGTCTTCAGACTCATTGTTCTACTTTGAATGTCTATTTTTACCTACTGGTGAGAACTAGGCTGATCAGAACCATTGTCTTCTTCATTAGACTTTTCCAGTATGCATCACTGCTGTCCTACAAAGCTATGAGTCATGGATTGCTACAAGCATTGTTCAAGAAAGGCACGTGTGTGTATAGGATGGGGGGGGGAGGGGGAACATTTCACAAAAATATGATACTGAATGGTTGATCAGATTTTTGGCTAGGAACTGTTCCAACTCTTAACTATTCTCATTATTTTTTAAAAAAACTTTATTTAAAAGTTATCCTGAAATTAGTAGTTAAAGGAGGAACACATCCAAGAAATGCCTGGAGACAGTCACTAGAAGTCTGTATTTGAAGAGTTAATCTGAAACAGAAGTATTCTATCAACCATGAAAACTGATTTTCATTCAGTGAAGGAAGCAATACAAGAAAAACAATAATCTTTAAGTTCGATGTTTTCCCTTCTATAAATTGTTCAAATAGCTTTTCCAGTGCCATTATTTCTTATATCACACTCCTATCAGATATATTTTATTTTCCACTAGGAAAAAAAAAAGAGTACAGTGAACATTTGCTAAAATTGTAAGTTTTTTATGGGAATTATCCCTAACAATATTGCTTCATTTAGCCATAGCCTGTCAGCTGAGAATTTAGCCACTCATTTCAAAGTCTGAAACTGATCAATAAGTGATGTCCTTCATGCATCAGCAAGAAATACAATCCTACAGTATTTTTACTTGTGTGCTTTATTACTGCTCATCTTTTCCTTCTTACATCCCTGGGAAGATATTGACTCACTACTAATATTAAATCTGAAAATTGCTATTAAGCCATGTGGTATTGGAGTCAGAAAAGTGAAGGCCTTGAATCCTTACAGGCTTTGAAGAATACATAACTAGATTCCTCTCTGCACATTCATATATATCTCGGTAGTCCAATGGAAAAGTCAGACCCACCAAACATGAAGGCTACTCCAAAAGTAATGCCTCTTATTTATTTCTTCCATGGAAACTAACACAGACAAAGCACAAAAACCCTATTTGACAGAGAAAACCACTGCCTCCATTGCCACTGGTGATATGCACCACTCACTACCTTAGCATGCTCACATCCATGGTTTGGTCTCCATAAAAATTCAGCAAGCAGTGACGCATCTTTGCTTCATATGCACTTCCCTGTCACAGACCATTTCATCAGACTGCCCCTCTGCTGCCATCTGTCACACCACAACAAAATGCAAGGGAATATTGTTAGGAAGGTTCAGCCTCTACTGCCACACTACCAATATCCACCTCTGACATTGTGGGCCAACATAACAAAATAAGAGGCATTAGTTTCAGAATATCCTTTATTTGATGTAAAAGAATAATAATTGGTAGAAAAGGTGATATTCCTATATGATTAAGAAAAAAAAACAACACATCAGCTCAATTCTAACCTGATAATGATTGTCTGAGAACTGTTGTGAGCTAAAGAAAAATAACAGTGCCTGAGAAAACAATAATTTGAAAACAACTGTTTATTACATTCTACATTTGCATTTCTGACATAGTTTAATCTTCCAACAGACAGAATTTCATTTCCATTGTGCAATCCTTTTCAGTGTTTTGATTTCAAAGTCAAAAATAAAACAGTTTACGTAGTACATCAATATTTAATTAAAATCTTGAGTGCTTGCACATTTTCTTTTTAAAGGGAAAGAAAGCAGAGCTATTTGTTTTAGTCTTTCAAGGCACCTCTGGCTTTCATCAATGAAGTTTTGGGCTTTTTGATACTACAACCACAAGCTACAACATTTCAGAAGCAAGTTATGGCTATCAGTCATTCTTGCAAGAGAATAATAGTAATGACCAGTACTCAACCCTCCATACCAAATATGAGTAACTTACCCACTGGCAGATCAATAGTTTATGGCATAGACTTTCATTTCAATGAAGATCACTTACGTGTATTTATTTATCCCTTTCAGTATCACAGAAAGACAAAACAAAAAGCCAGCATCTTTCTCCAGTCTTCTCAGGATTTCAGTCTCTCAGAAATGCTTTACTTTTCCTAAACAGTGAGCATGGTGGCTAGGAATGCTACAAATAAAATGGATACAGACCCTGGAAATAACACTATCAAGTTTTATTATTTAGTATAGGGAATATTCCAACCTGAAATGTCAGTCATTTTGCTACTATTAGTTTCTCTGGGGCTATAAGATTACACCAAGGGGCTTTGGGAACTGTTACATGAGATGATAAATAATTGACAACTAACTGCATATATGGGTGTATTCCAAGGGATCTATACTTTATAATTTAAACTCCCAGTGAATTCTTGGAAAAAGGAAACAAACACAAGAGAATATCTGATTAGTCAATGATCTGCCCTCAACTTTAAAAACTGGGGAAATTCAAATTGAAGAAACCTGAACAGAAAAACTGAAGACAAAAGAAAAAAATTAAAAAACTGGACTGACAAAACAAGAGTGAAATAATACAGTTTTACCCTTGCAATCAGTAGAGAAGTTTACAGGCTATATTTTTAGACAGTTTTTCATAGATGTTGCTTCAAATCAAGTAGAGAATGTACGGGGACTCAAAATATAACTGACCCAGGTTTAACAAGATCTAGAATGTGAAAAGAAAAACTAGAAGAAACTTAGTGTCTTGCAAAAACAAGAATCCCAGTTCATCAAAGAACCTAACAGGAAGTAGACTCTCCCTTACATAGAAGCACCAAACTAAAACTAGGTTTAACTAACACAGACTGTAATTAGTTGTATGGCAAACAGGTATACAGATCGTAAGGTAAATATGTAAAGGACCAGAGAGATTATCACGTTATAAAGAAGTAATAAGATAAAGAGCTTACCCGTGTTCTGGGCTCGCAGAAGGGCTCCAAGAAGGGTGATCTCCAGATAGAGACCCTTCCTCTTTGGGAGTCAGCCCTTAAATGGGGTCTAGGAGAGGGGGGAGCATGGCTCCACCCCTTCTGGTCACTCAGGTGAAATTGCGTTCACCTGTGCCCCTGCAGCTGACTCAGCACTCACCTCAGGTGGTCAATCAGAGGTTCAGGCTGTGATTCAACAGTTCCCATACATTAGTATTTCCCACTACAGTGCTTTGAGAAAGAAACATAGCACTACTTCCACACATTACATAAATTGTGGTATGGAAACATAAACATGGTCACACTGAAAGCTTACTGGTGTTAATGGAAAATAGCTTTGATTTAATCCTAATTCTGCTGGTAGAGATTTTGATAGTGTGAAGATTTCTAGAAAAAAAAAAAAACACAAAGAAGGCAGTAGGAAATATCATCTGAGACTATCTTCTCTTTACTCTTCATAATTACTCAGTACCAATTTAAAAGTCTCATCTAATGTCTTTTATGTTTTTCTCTTATTAGCAATAAACCTTTTCTCTCTTACACTGTCACAGTAAAGTGACCTGCACTGCCTAATCAAAGTGTAAAGATGTGACCAAAGGAGGAATGCTCCCGGCAAGTACAGAACAAAACTACCTCCAAACTAAACAGATGCCTTAGTGTCTCCTGGTACCCTCAGCAACACTGTACTGTATCTCTGCAAAACTCTTATTTACCACTATTTCCTCTCATCATTTTGTGATTCTGTATCTTCTCAGCAGAAAAGAAAATGGTGAAAGGAATACTTCTAGCCTTATGGATAAGTTACAATACAGGCAGTAATAGGCATCTTGGTAAAGAACCTGAGCCCTCACTTAAACTGTGATCTACAGTGCTTTCCTTGCAGGTCCAAAAGGCAGTATAGCCTTGAGTTTCTGTGATGTTTTCTAAAACAGCTCAGTAATGCCTAAAAATAAGATTTTTTGAATTTGCATCAAACTCGGGGAAGAGAAGACTTCTCTGACAAGCTAGTTATCATGGTGCAAGTAGTAATTAGGATCTCTTCATGAGGATTTTCCAGGCATTTTGATTGACATCACAAGAAAACACATTGAGAATACTGCCAGAGTCCAGATCTTCTCTTAATGGTGATGTCATGTGCACAGGAGATAAGGAGATGCAGAAGGTTACATTTCTAATTTTGTAGCCTTAGAATGACTGTGATAGCAAACAGGAAGTAAAATGAATCAAGCCACACTATTTGTATTCTTCAAGCAATCTTCAGCTCTGACACTACTCTCTCTCTTATCTCACTGTTGACTGCTAAGAACACAAAATAAAATCCTCTATTTACTCTACTTAATCAAGCCCCCAGTGGCAAAAAAAAAAAAAAAAGAATAAAAATCTGTGTTCTCTAGATATTTGAACTGCAAGACAGTAGTAATAACATATACTGAATGGTGCCTTTACCAATCCATGCCCTAGATGGATAACAATGCACTCACCAGGAAAAAGGTTTGG
>PPHD01029483.1:0-10592 GCA_002909625.1 Bambusicola thoracicus
TCAGCCACCCAGTGAGGGCACTGAGGGCATTCCCCAGTACTGGGACACCAGCTGTGCCCTTGCTTGCAGTTCGAGGAACTCGTCTACTTGTGGATGGAGCGGCAGAAGTCGGGGGGCAACTACAGCCGGCACCGTGCCCAGACAGAGAAGCACGTCGTGCTGTGTGTCAGCTCACTCAAGATTGACCTCCTCATGGACTTCCTCAATGAGTTCTATGCCCACCCACGCCTGCAGGTGAGGGCCGGGTGCATGCCTGTGCATGCTCCTTCGTTCAACACTTGACCCTCAATGCTTGTCCTTCAATGCTTGTCCTTGCTGGGCATGGCTGGGTTACACCACCTGCTTGATCCACCCCATTTTTATGTCCAGGATGTGGCAAGAACCTCGATGGATTTCTCTACCCATAAGGATGCCCATGGGGCTGCCTGCCTGCCGAGTGACACGAGCCTCTCTCTTCCAGGACTACTATGTGGTGATCCTCTGCCCCACGGAGATGGACATCCAGGTGCGGCGGGTACTGCAGATCCCTCTGTGGTCACAGCGGGTGATCTACCTGCAGGGCTCCGCGCTGAAGGACCAGGACCTCATGAGAGCCAAGTGAGCATTGGCGGGGGGGTGACAGGTGGCCATGGGGAGGGGTCTTCCTGCAGCCACTCCGCTGTGCTGCATGTGTCCCTATTGCTGTCACTAGATGGGTGACGACGGCCACCCTGTCCCATCTATGGGCTGGGTGCTGCATGGACGCTGCTCTCTGCTTGCAGGATGGACAATGGGGAAGCCTGCTTCATTCTCAGCAGCCGGAATGAGGTGGACCGCACGGCGGCGGTGAGCTGCTCATCCCAGGCATGGAAATGTTGGGGGAAATGAGCTCCCAGAAGATAGCGCATACTTTCCTCTTTTGTTAGGACCACCAGACCATCCTGAGAGCCTGGGCCGTGAAAGATTTCGCCCCAAACTGCCCTCTCTACGTGCAGATCCTGAAGCCAGAGAACAAGTTTCATGTTAAGTTTGCTGGTGAGTTGCCAGGGCTGTCCCCCTCCATCAGACCCTTGTGCTTCCTGCAGGGCTCCTGCATCCTCAGGCCTCATGAGGGGTGCTTTGTGGGGTGCATCTGTAGGGCCACCACTGCTGGTGATCTGGGGACACTGAGTGCTGCTTGGGTTGACCACCCCAAAATCCCCTGGCAATGTGAGCAGAGGCATATGGCACCCCAATAGCAGCTCTGCTTCCTTGCAGATCACGTCGTCTGTGAGGAGGAGTGCAAATACGCCATGCTGGCGCTCAACTGCGTCTGCCCCGCCACCTCCACGCTCATCACGCTGCTGGTGCACACCTCCCGTGGGCAGTGAGTGCTGGGGGGCACAGCCGTTCCCCTGGGGGTCCTGTCCCCATGGAACTCCCAGCCCCAATTACAGCCCTGGGTTCTCTCCTGCCAAGCAGGGGCGGGTGGTGCTGGGGCACTGCAGTGTCCCCGGGTGGGTTTGCTGGAGGGCAGCAGTACAACTTCTCATTTGTATCAAGCAGATCCCGCTGGCAGGAAGCAGAATGCACAGACTGTGCAGAGCCAGAGCCTGCGGGGTGTTCTGTGGGTTTACACAGGGCACAGATGAAAGCAGCTCAGTGTGGTGCTGGTGTGGGCCCTTTGCACTCTGGTGGAGCCAGAAATTACTGAATTTTGGGTGACGTGACATCAGAGGGTTGCAAAATTCTATCCCAGAGTGTGTCTCATCACATGCTTTGAGCTGTTTGCCAACACTGGCTCTCAGCCCTGCCTCTGCAGCTCCGCCGGGAGCCCTCATTAAATACAAACGCAATTAGAATCAGAAATCAGAAGGAGCTCAGCCCCCACCTGCTGCACCAACAGCTCTTATCGCAGCACCCTGAGGGTTCCTTGGGGCCCTGCTGGCTGCAGCCCCATCCCCACACGCTGCTGTTGTTGCAGGGAGGGCCAGGAGTCCCCGGAGCAGTGGCAGAGGATGTACGGGCGCTGCTCGGGCAATGAGGTCTACCACATCCGCATGGGTGACAGCAAGTTCTTCATGGAGTACGAGGGGAAGAGCTTCACCTACGCCGCCTTCCATGCGCACAAGAAGTGAGGGCAGGGGTGCGGGGTTGGGGCCAGCACTTGGAGTGCCTTATGTAGGGAGGAGGCTTTGCTCCAATGCCTGCGCCGTGATCCCATCACAGGTACGGCGTCTGCCTGATCGGCATCCGCAGGGAGGAGAACAAGAGCATCCTGCTGAACCCCGGCCCACGGCACATCATGGCCGCCTCCGACACCTGCTTCTACATCAACATCACCAAGGAGGAGAACTCTGCCTTCATCTTCAAGCAGGCGGAGAAGCAGAAGAAGAAGGGCTTTGCAGGCAGGGGCACCTATGACGGCCCTTCCCGCCTGCCTGTGCACAGCATCATCGCCAGCATGGGTGAGTCCGGGGGTTCCTGCACAAATCGCACCCACATCCCTGCTCCTCGCATCCTGGCTGCTCTCAGCAAGCCCAGACACCATCATCAGAGCTCCTGATGTCCATTATCATTAACAGTATTTGTCTGCAGCGCTCCCTCAAGCCTTGTCTGGAAGGATAAATGCTGTTGGCCGCATCTTAAATCATATTTATGATTCCCAACCTGATGAGCGGCGTGATTTGCTCTGCAGCGAGCGGTGCATTTTCTCAAATGAAAAATGCCATGAGTCATTACTTCCAGCTTGCATCTGGGGAGACCAAGTTCTGGGGTTGTCTGGAGAGGCTGCGCTGCCATGGCAGATTGTATTTTAGGCAAATAATTTATGCATATATACTCACGAGCAGCAATTTGCATGATTATCCCACAGCAAGCCACAGAGCACTTTGCTGAGTAGAGCTCATCAATGTTCTCGTTACATGGCTTGCTCACAGTGGGACCTTTTGCAAAAAGTGGAACAAGAAGTGAAATGGTGTGAGCTGGTTCAGCAGGTGCAGCTCCATGGCTGCAGGAATGCACCCAGCTCCCATGCTTTGCTCACTGTGGAACTCATGGCTTTCATAGCCATGCAAAAACAATGGATGAAGATTCAGATGAGAGCTTCAGCTTGGGTTTCCAACTGAGAGCGAAGACTCGATGGCCTCGGTCAACACTGTGTAAATACGTTTGGATTTTAGAAGGTGCTGGTCGTGGATGGGGTCCCAGTGGGGCTCAGTGATGCCATGCTCTGCCAGCCCCTGCTCCCTTCCCCTCCTTATAGAGCGCTGTGCTTCCCCCACTGCGTCCAGGTACAGTGGCCATGGACCTGCAGAACACTGAGTGCCGCCCCACCAACAGCAGCAAGCTGGCACTCCCAGCAGAGAATGGCTCAGGCAACCGCCGGCCCAGCATTGCACCTGTGCTCGAGCTGGCTGACACCTCATCCCTGCTGCCCTGCGACCTGCTCAGCGACCAGTCGGAGGATGAGATGACACAGTCAGACGAGGAGGGCTCAGCAGTGGTGGAGTGAGTTGCATGTGTTCAGTCACTGCAGAGGCACAGCCCCTTGCAAGTGATGGGGCCATTGCAGATGGCTCCCCAAGTCCTTACAGTGCTGGAATTTCCCTCTGCTGCAGGTACGTGAAGGGCTACCCACCCAACTCCCCGTACATCGGCAGCTCACCAACCCTATGCCACCTCTTGCCTGAGAAAGCCCCATTCTGCTGCCTGCGGCTGGACAAGGTGAGCAGTGCACTGCCAGGGCTGTGCCGGGGGAGGCCAGGCACTGCCACGGGTCCCAGCTGCCTCCTTCCCACAGGGCTGCAAGCACAACAGCTTTGAAGACGCCAAAGCCTATGGCTTTAAAAACAAGTTGATCATCGTGTCGGCAGAGACTGCAGGCAATGGGCTGTATAACTTCATCGTCCCGCTGCGTGCCTACTATCGGTCTCGCAAAGAGTTGAACCCAATTGTGTTGCTTCTGGACAACAAGCAAGTACTTCTCCACAGTGCTTTCTCTTGCACAAAGCCCTTCCTTATGTTATCATGGGCATTGCACACTGCATGGGGCAGGAGCACGACTCTCGTGGGCTGTGCATCACCTTGTTTCGGTGGGTTTCTGAACCCTTTTGCTTTCTGTTGCTCTTCTTGCAGACCAGAGCACCACTTTCTAGAAGCCATCTGTTGTTTCCCCATGGTTTACTACATGGAAGGCACCATTGACAAGTAGGTTCTCCAG
This sequence comes from Bambusicola thoracicus, assembly GCA_002909625.1. Lineage (NCBI taxonomy): Eukaryota > Metazoa > Chordata > Aves > Galliformes > Phasianidae > Bambusicola > Bambusicola thoracicus. The sequence goes on from PPHD01029483.1 coordinate 4,181, forward strand.
TCTGTGGCTGTTGTTAAGTATAGGATTGTCTTAGACATGTTGCATTCACCCCAGTCCACAAACCCATTCCTTCCCATTCCGTGGGGAGATAAGAGCTGGCCGTGGCAACCCCCACTGTTGGCTTCTCACCTCGCTGAGCCCATCTGGGAGATGGGGGTCGGTGCTGGGCTGGTAGCTAGGAGCAGCTGGGTTGGCTGCAGCACTGTGCGTCGCAGCGTGCTGCTTCCCCGTGTCGTTTCCAAGGGCTGACCCCTGCGCTCTTCTCTTTGGGAACTGCCCAGTCTGGACAGCCTGCTGCAGTGCGGCATCATCTACGCCGACAACCTGGTGGTTGTGGACAAGGAAAGCACCATGAGTGCTGAGGAGGACTACATGGCGGATGCAAAGACGATCGTCAATGTCCAGACCATGTTCAGGTGAGGAGAGCCAGCAGTCCCATCATCTTCTCACTCATCCTGTTCCCATCTATCCTGTTCCCTCCCATCCTATTCCATCCCATTCCACCTCTGGGTGCTGCTTCAGCAGGAAGTGAGCCTCAGAGCCCATAGGTGCTATGGGCTGCTAGGATGCCACCCAGTTTCCACTAATTCTGATCTTGGATGGGCACAGGGGGGAGCCTTATGTGTTCCTCAAGCTTTAAATGCAGGGATCCCTGCCTTCCAAGGTGCTGAACATCTCTTCCCATTGCAGGCTCTTTCCCAGCCTCAGCATCATCACAGAGCTGACCCATCCCTCCAACATGAGATTCATGCAGTTCAGAGCAAAGGACAGCTACTCCTTAGCCCTTTCCAAGCTAGAGAAGGTAAGAGAAAGCTTTGCCTTCTGGGAATTCAGCACTGGGTGTCACTAATCCTGAGTTTGTTGTGGTCCTGTGCTCCTCCACACGCTTCACTCTGCATTCATCCAATATAACCTCCAGCAAACAAATACGTGGGTGGGTGATTTTGGGGCTGTCTGCCTCTTCCTACGTGTTTATGTGTTTCTTGGCTGCTGAAGGTTGTGCTGCTTTGCCTGCTGCTCTGTTGGGAGCAGGGCAGTGAGTGAACGGGTGCAGGGACACTCCAAGCAGGGAACCGCTGGGCTCAGCGCTGTGCCTGCAGCAGTGTCACTGTGCTGAGATCTCCTGACAAGGGCAAACATCCCCAAGGCAGTGAGGCACGTGGGAACACCACATCCAGCCCATAGCAGAATAAAGCCATGATGTCTCACACGTTTCCATGGAGAGAAAAAAAAAGCTTCTTTCACCACAAAACCCTCTTTCCCTGCCTCCCTCCTGGCATGCCCACCGGAGATGCTCAGCTGCTGTCCTCCCACTCAGGTGAGCCTTCAAGGCCACGTGCATTGTCTTTCCTCTTCCAGAAAGAGCGCGAGAATGGCTCCAACCTGGCCTTCATGTTCCGCCTGCCCTTCGCTGCAGGGAGGGTCTTCAGCATCAGCATGCTGGACACGCTGCTCTACCAGGTGGGGGAGGCACTGGGGGCACGGCTGCCTGCTGACGCATACCAGGGTTGACATTTCCTCCCCTCCTGCAGTCGTTTGTGAAGGACTACATGATCACCATCACCCGGCTGCTGCTGGGCCTCGACACCACGCCGGGCTCTGGCTACCTCTGTGCGGTAGGTGCTGCTATGGGGTGCAGGGCACATGCATGGGGGCTGCGGGATGTGAGGCTCCTCTGAGCAGAATGGGGCACAACATTGCTCCCTGTGTCGTACGTGGGCAGTGTCGGCACTGCCAAGAGCCCTAATGTTATAAAACCACTGAGTTTGTTAGGTTGGAAAAGACCCTTAAGGTCATCAAGTCCAACCCTGCTCCTGGTCTGCTTGTGGTGCTGGCCTTGCTCTGGGGTTGGCATCGATGCATTTGGGCACTGTTCTGATGCTGAAGGCGGTTGCTGTTCATCCCCAGATGAAGATCACGGAGGACGACCTGTGGATCCGGACCTACGGGCGCCTCTTCCAGAAGCTCTGCTCCTCCAGCGCTGAGATCCCCATCGGCATTTACCGGACGGAGTCACACATGTTCGCCACCTCTGAGGCAAGGGGCAGCACGTGTGGGAAGGGCAGCAGCGTTCCCATCCCGACCCACACCTGGGGGTGCTCCTGGCTGCGTGTGAGCGTGATGCAAATGCGCAGCCCTCAAAGAGCTGTGCTGGCAGTGCTGAGCGGTTGTTGAATTACCAGGGGATGCTGCACAGGGGATGCTCATTCCCTGGCTGACACTTTTTCCCCCTTTTCTTCCCCTAAATGCAGCCCCATGACATCAGAGCACAGGTGAGTACTGCTTGCACCCAGACCTGGGATTATCGGTTCTGCCGCCGGCCCCCCCAGTGCAGATGTGGGTGATGTCAGGGATGGTTTTCCTCGGGCAAGATGTCCCCCACAGCACCAGCAAACAGCCAGAAGGTGTAATTACTGGGAGAGGGAGCCGGATCCGGGCTCCGCTGTGGATACCTTCAGTTTTCAGCTTTGTGGAGGCAGCTGCAGGGCGCTGAAAGCTGACATTTAGCTTAATGCAATTCCCATTCATCCTTAGAGGTGCTTTTATCCCCTTTATTAATAAAGCAGTGCTTAGCAGTGGAGCTCCCTATGGCAGAGGTGCGGCAGCAGGTCTGCTGCGATGTGTCGGAGAGGAAGGTGAGGGCAGGAGGGAATGGCGCTGATGGAGATGCGGTACCCACTGCACCCCATGGCTGCTGGCATTCCGGAGCCCCCAGCCCAGAGCTGCTGCCCAGGTGCTTTAGCAGCACGGGGACGCTGTGCTGACAGTGCACGGCTAAGAGATGGGACCCCGTCCCAGAGCAACTCCCATTAGGTGGCCCCGCGGTCCCCGTCACCGCCCGGGCTTCCAGTCACAGATCTCCATCAACGTGGAGGACTGCGAGGATACGAAGGACGTGAAGGAGCACTGGGGCATCAAGACGGGCCACCACAGGAACTCGTGCTCCAGTGACCAATCCGAGCACCCGCTGCTGCGGCGCAAGAGCATGCAGTGGGCACGCCGGCTGAGCAGGAAGGGCAACAAGCACTCTGGCAAGACAGCCGAGTGGATCAGCCAGCAGCGGCTCAGCCTGTACCGCCGCTCCGAGCGGCAGGAGCTGTCCGAGCTCGTCAAGAACCGCATGAAGCACCTGGGCTTGCCCACCACCGGGTACGGTAAGTGATGTGCGGTCGCGCTTCCCTGCGGCGAGGCGGCCCCGTGGGCTCCGCAGGTAAATCCCCATCCATCGCGCCCGAGCCCTGCAGGTGCTGCTGGACCCGTCTCTGGATGCTGCACAGCAATGCAGTGCACATCGCTCCCGGGGTGGCTGCAATGGGATCTGTGCCTAGAGGAGCTGTGCCCGCGGTGCGTGGGCAGCCTTGAGTGCATAGAACCACCGAATCGTAGAGTGATAGAATGGTTGGGTTGGAAGGGACCTCAAAAATCATCTAGCTCCAACCTCCTGCCACGGGAAGGTTTGCCAACCAGTAAAGCAGGCTGCCCAGGGCTCCAGGTTGGCTCTGTTTTGGGTCAGCTCATCCAAATCCTGGCACTGTGCCCTGCAGGGCTGGTGCTGCAGCTCTGCGCCGTCACCGCGCTGTATCTCAGGAGCATCCAGCGGGGCTGGGCTGGCTTGGTGGTGTGTGACGGTCGCGTGTGTCACTGTGCTTTGTGCTGACCCCACGTATTTCTGGTGGGGACCGCAGCCCCGCGCTGGTGCCGGAGTCTGTGTGCCCGCACCCGCCCCGTGGTTACGGTGAAGTCCTTCGCCCATGGCTTTCTCGGTTCGTTTTGTCTTTCTGCCCTGTGAGCCATCCCGTGCTGCCTTCTGTCTACTCCATGCCAGACCTCTTCCATAGCTGCTGCCGGGCCCTGAGCACCGAGCACCGAGCCCAGCTGGGGTTTGCTGCCTGCAGCCAGGACAGTGGGGGAAATACGGATAAATGTGGGGAAACAGAGGGCACACAGGAGTGCTGGGGGCACGTGACAGCTGCTCCATGGAGGGGAAGGTGGGGACAGCATTGCTGGTTCAGCTGCACACCTGGCACTGCTGGCTGCGGGTGATGCAGCGCTGAGATGGAGCTCTTTGCCCCTGCTCCCCTCATCCCAAAGGTTTCCTTGGCTCATTCGGGGGGATGCAGCTCTCTTTGCTCTGTATCGCTCTGCTGATGGCAGTCGGTGCCGCAGTGCTGTTACAGCCGGACTGCTCAGTGCAGCTCTGGGGCTCCAGCTGGGATGTGTGCGGGCACCGGGGCACGGCCAGCATCGGTGTGCTTGGTGGTTGGAAGGACACTGGCTCTGCCTGCTCTCCTCGCCTTTATCTTTTGCTCCTTTATTGCCGAAGTGCAGCAGCTCGTCTCTAATATTTGCCGAATCATGGCTTGCTGACCTCTCTCTCTCTCTCTGTTTATGTCTGTGCCTTTCCCTGTATGTTCTGTAGAGGATGTAGCAAATTTAACAGCCAGTGATGTGATGAATCGGGTAAACCTGGGATATTTGCAAGGTAATGCTCACTCCCTGGGAGTCACGCGTGCCTCACGGCGTGCAGCGTACAACAAGATCATGCCAGCTGAGCCCAGTCCACACCCTTGCCAGTTTTCACCTTAGATACTCGATCCTTTCACACTCCTTTGTTGGGTGGAGCTGGAAAACAAAAGGCACTGCACTGCAGCTGCAGGGCTCCCTGATGTGAGGAGAGAACAACACAGGGACCCTTTGGAACTGGTGCCAGGAAATCACATCCCTCAGCTGTTACTGATAGCGACCTCCTTGCATTGCTCTGCAGGTTGACTTTGGCCTGCCAAGCCCGGAGCAGTTCAAGGAGGGGGTTTCTGTCTGCTGCTGCTGAGCAAAGCAGTGCGGGAGGGCATCGTTTGCAGCTTTGTCCTGGGTTGGTTTGAGGTGCGGACCCGCGTGTCCCTGCAGTCACCCCCAGACCCTGGGGAGAGGCTCAGGGTGAAGGGACGCAGCACCCGGTGCTCAGCGCACAGCTTCATGCGGAGGGGCTCAGGAGAGCCCAGGGGCAGCCGTGGCCCTGCTGGGCTGTGGTTCAGGCTTTGCCAGCCCGTGCTTAAGGTGAAAAGTTGGCATTTTCCTACAAACTGTGTCCACCCTCAGAGCCCCAGCCCAGCTGTGGCTCATGGAAGCCCCATGCAATATATTGCCAGCAGCCGCCGGGGCTGCACAGAGCTCAGGGATGGTGTTCCCCCACCCTCAGATGTGTTCTGGCACAGCTGTGAGCCACCCCACCAGTGCCCTTCTGCAGAGTGGGCACCACTGTGTGGGCACAGGAGCTCTGGATCCCCTCCCCCCCAAAAATTATCTGGGGGTGCCAGCTGGGATAAGATGATGGCAATACGCGTGGCGGGTTCAGCAGTGCTGCATGGGGGTCAGGAAAAGGTGCTTCCATGGTGCAGGAGAACCTGTGTGCCCTGGGAACCCCCCCTCCATTACAGCACATCCCATGCATCCCCGGCTCTGTGTGCGCCCCAGCACTGCCACCCCCATCCCTGCTGCGCTGCAGGGCTGAGCACTGGGACAGCTGAGAGCTGTCAGCTCTGCGGCCTGGGAAGCAACCAGGGGGGAGGCAGCAAAAAGCAGAGGGGCAGGAAAGAGGAGGGGTCCGTGTGCAGACCCTCCCTGTGTTCCCCATCGTGCCAGGCACTGCTGGCGTCCCGGTGCACAGCCCTGCAGCAAGCTCGTGTCCGTCTGTCCCCTGCTGTGCATCCCCTGTCCTGTCCATCACATGCCCTCGCTGTGCTCCCGCTGCTGCTTGTTCCCAGCACCTGCTTCCCCCATGATCTTGTTTGGCAGCAAAGGGCCCCACGTGTCCCGTTGCTCAGTTTGGCATCACCGCAGCTCCACAATTCAGAGCCTTTCCCGAGCGGTGCTGGGGGCTCTGGGATGCCGCAGTGATGTCCCGCGGGCAGAAGGGCATGGTGCCTCGGCCACGTGCTGCTCAGTGCTCATAGGTGCAACAAGGGAAGAAGGTGGCAAAGCGTGGTCACGGCCCTGGGGGGGTTTGGCTGCCCTGACCCGGTGCTCGGGGTCATTGTGCTGTACTTAATGCAGCAAGACTAACGTGTTTCGTTTTTTGTGCTCCAACAAGGTAAGACATTTTTTTTTTCTTATTTCTTTTTGGGGGTTGATTTTTGAAGTGAAAAGTCTGTGAGTCTCTGGCCTGTGCCGTGGCTGGGAGCAGCTGCAGGGCTGGGGGAGGAGGTGGTGGTGCTCTCAGCGGCATGGCCGTGCTAAAGGACCCGGTGCTGTCCTCAGGGACCAGCTGCGACCCTACTGAGCCTGATGCCTGGGGCTGCTGCAGTGGGGCTACCAGGGCTTCCACTGGGGTGCCCATTGGGGCATCCATCAGGGTGTCCATTGGGTGTCCATCAGGGCTCTCCGCCAGCCCTGCCCAGCATCCCCTTCTCTCCTC
>PPHD01029486.1:0-10592 GCA_002909625.1 Bambusicola thoracicus
ACCTCCACATTTCATAGCAGCCCAGGCTGCCCAGGGCCCCATCCAACCTGGCCTTGAGCACCTCCAGGGATGGACGGGGCATCCACAGCCTCTCTGGGCAGCTGTTCAGCACCTCACCGCTCTCACAGTAAAGAGCTTTTCTTCAATGCACTCATTATTTGCATACCTGACCTCCTTCGTGCATGGCAGAGAACTACAGAAAGCAACATGAAGGAAAAAAAAAAAAGCACGTGGCAAATTGCCTGGTAGCAAACTACCCACAATTATCTGTGTTACCCAACATCCTGTGAACATCTGCTTTAAGAATATTCTGAAGTGCTTTGCCCCTGAGGCCATGTATTTCTTCTTGCAGCAATTATGCAGAGCACACCGAGATGCTCAGTTAACTCAGAACTTGTTTCACATCTCACTGTGTTCTACAGCATGTTCTCCACGTGGATTCTCTTCTGGGTGCACCTTTTGATACAGCTTCAAACACCAGTAAGAGTGAGCTCCACTCCTGCGGCCAGGAGGGAAATGGGAAACCTTCCTGATTCACCACCACTTGGGCTCCAAGGGAAGCAGTATGCAACATGACTCAGTTAAGACAGGTTTCTGTAGCTTCTCTCCCTGCACATTTGCTTTTACAAAGACCATTTCCACTGGATTGCTCAACATGCTGTACAAAGATAAGCTTCTTTTGTCCTACCAGTATTCAAAGGGTAAAGATAAATGAGAAAAACAACCCAACAACTCAAACCATCAAAGTAGTTCCTGATTCATGATGGCTTCCCAGATCTAAGCCAAATGAAGAATGTTTGTTTCTGTGTACATTTTAATTACAGCTCTGTACTAAAATAGATATGATAAAGATGCAATTCAGACTCACAGTCGAAATTGACTTGGGTTTGGTAATCTCTTGCCAGGCTTATTTCTCTCTGAAATACTCTACATTTAAGTACATAGCTCTGAATATGGTTTTCAGTCTCCGATAAAGCCTTTAATTCTGTATCTGCAGAAGAACCCTTAAGTAGGGTTTATTCTTCTATCTCCATTATTTTAACATAAGTTCAGGGTCTGATGACTCCAAGCCAATTTAAAGAGACAGAGAGACAGCGCACAGAACCACCTGGTGCCTGGGCTTCTTCAGGGGCGGATAACCCAACCACAGAGACTCTTCCTTCCCCACCTACTGCTGGCCTGGTGGGAGGCCGGTGCTCCTGGTGGGTGCTGGCCTGCACCAAGCACCAGCCCCTCCACAGGCTGCTCCAGATGAGCCTGCAGTCAAGCCCTCACTGTGAGCGGTCCATTTGCTTGGTTCTTGCAGATGGCAGCACCATACCAGGACTTGCCTGGCACCAAACACCCTTTACTCGGGAAGCTGACATGCTGTGGGCTGGCAAACATTTCAAGTGCTGTTTTTGCACTTCACGTCTTGTACCAGCAACACGCTGCCTGTTTTCTCTTCGTCATTAAAGGCCGCAGAGTTCAGACAAGCTGCTATACATACAAGAGGGGTAAAACAGCCTTGCACCTGGCAGTCGTTCACAATTCAAATCTTCGCTTCACTTCATCGGCAATCATTTCTGCAATGGCAAGGGAGGAGGTGGCAGCAGGAGAAGGGGCGTTTCTGACGTGGAGAATTCTGCTTCCAAGATCTCCAACGCCACCATCAAATACAAAGTCATCTACCAAATTTCCATCGCTGTCCAACGCTTGTGCCCTCACTCCAGATGGACCCCTGCAAAATAAAGGGGGAGCACACCATCAGAAAGGAAGTGTTAAAACCATCCAGTCAGCTTAATTGAAATGTGGTAAAGGCTAGAGATATTATTAGTAATCCCTCTTAGAAAATATAGAAGCCCCAGGAATTAGTTACAACATTCACAAACCGCAGAAGCAAAGAAAAAGGTGAGACACTGCTCTGCTTCATTCTAAATCAAAAAGGAGTCTTATCCGAAGTTAGACTTTTAAAATTACACACTTTTATCCAAGCTTGGACACATTCAGAATATAAACACAACTCTGATCAATTTCTTCACATAGATATTTTCAAGGTTTGTGCTTGGAGACATTCCAGGTCAGGCAGGACGGGGCTCTGAGCACCTCACGGGGAGAAGTCTGACCTGACAGCTCACTGCAGACTAATTGTAGAAGTTTACATCTCATCAGAGTCTCTGTGCCCCTCTGGTGGCAAAACCAAAGATAGTACACGATTGATGATGAGTCAGTGTAGGAAATTTGCTTCCATTCAACGGGCTCTAGCTTGCTTGACCACTTCTGCCATTCTATAACACCTCACTGGGTGTTACCACCTTGGCTGGTTACTAGAAAAACCATAAATCATTCCATTTGCACCAGTTTCATTTGCAGCTAAACAAACAAGAATCGACAGTTCTCTTTTACTAGAAAATAACCCCCGAGGCGGTGATTTGTGCTATCTGTAACAAACCCAACAAGAACATTCCTGCTGGGCCAGACCACAGGCCCACCTATCCTAACAGCTTGCCTTCCACCACAGTCAAAGCCAATACTGGAACAGAACAAGCCCAGAACTTATTCCAACTGTTCTCTGCTCACCAACAATTTGCAGTGTGGGACTTTACCTCTCCAGTCCTGAACAGCAAGTTTCTCCTTCTGCACCTCTCTGACAAGGCCCAGATTTGCCCTATGCAAACAAAGCTGCGGAGATCATCCCATTTTTCCATTCTGTCTAGCTTTAAGTCTCCGAAGCAATAGTGTAAACATTACAACATTTAAGAAACTATGTTTCATAAGCTACTAATTCTTCCTATAAGGAAGCTACTCCTTCTGGGGTGTTAGAAAATTTTCCCTTCTCCGTTTCAAATCATTCCTGAAGGCTGTGAACCTTTGAGTTTCCTGAAGTCCAAAAATCAGCTGTGTTCCAATTTTGTGAAGATGCCCAGGGAAAAAGCAATGCGAGCAGGCTGCTGTGCTGTGGGGGAGCACGGGGCAGTTTAACACCCCGAAAGGCAGAGCAGGAGGCGTCTCAGTGAGATTACAACAGAAGGAGGGCACGCAGCCAGGCAGAGGATTGTCTGTATTTTTCCTCATTGTGAAGTTACCCTCCCTCCCAAACACGCAATCGAGCCCTCTCTTTTCAAAAGAGAATCCTTTGTTTTGCAATGGCAAGCCTCATCAAACATGAATTTCATGCCAGTAGTATACTGCCTGAGTTCAGTAACTTCTCTTTACCATGCTTGAGCTCTTTCTTATACTGCATTTTCTCCCTGCAAATATTTAGACAGTTAAAATCATCCCCAAGTATTCTAAATGCCTCGCATTTCCTGACAAGTCTCTTCAGTTCCTTATCATTTCTATACTCTTTTGAATTCCTTTTTCTCTTTCCTCACTTCACAAAGCTGAATACAATTTTACTGACATATTCAAACCAAGTCATTATTTGCTCCTATCTGAAGACACAGTACTTTTAAGTACACATGTAACAACATCACTGCCTTCTTCCTTGTACAAAACAGAATGCAAGCACTTCTTAGAATCTCTGCCAGCTCGAGTTCTTTACCAGCACTACAGCCTTCCATTTTTCATTAAACAGCTATGCTTTATACCATACGTTCAGGGTCAATCAGCAGTCTTATAAATACAAGGAGTTATGCTACATCCTTCCCTTTAGTAGCATCAGTGTATGGCAAACAGGTATTGGATTAGAAAGATTATGCTGTTACAAAGTAGAAATGAAATATTGTACCTGTGTCCTGGGCTTGCTGAAGAGTTCCCAAAGAGAGGATCTCCAGACAGAGACCCTTCCTCCTGGGCAGTCAGCCCTTCAGTGGGGTCTCTGTGGGGTGCAGCCAGGCTCCACCCCTTCCGCTCACTCAGGTGAAATTGCGTTCACCTGTGCCCCTGCAGCTGACTCAGTGCTCGCCTCAGGTGGGCAATCAGAGGTTCAGGCCGTGATTCAGCTGTCCCCATACACATCAGTAACAGCTCTCTGGCTTTCCCATCCACTAGCCAATCACTAATTCATTTCATCAGTGTTTACTTTCTTTGTGAATTGAAATTACAAAGAATTGTTTTCTTTTTGGTCTCCTCTGTGAATTTCAGCCAACGGAGACTAAACAAAGTGAAACAAATATTCCTCAGACACCTTCTTGTAGAAAGCATTGCTATACTTCCATGATTTGGTGGTGCACTTTGGTGGAAGAAAGCAGTGAGCTGCATTTGAGGCTGTTAAAAAAAGAGGTTTAAGAAGCCAGTGGGTGTTTCTGACAAGAAATGTTTTCTTTACCTGAGAACGTCATTGACGGTGACCTCTGGGATGAACTTCTGGAGTTCCTTCACTTGTGCACTGAGGAAGCACGCTCTGTACATTTCACTCAGTCCATATGATAAGTTTCTCAGTACAAGTTTCCATAAGCCGCTGTAGAGGAGAAAAAATAACTGCAGGAAGAACAAAACTTCCACGATCAGCGCAGTCACATCAAACTAAAGCTGTCTAAGAAGGAAGCAGATGCCAATATGGCAGAATTTCCCCTTCTCAACATCAGTGATCTGACAGATGCTTTCTATATGGGAAATATATTCTTGTTCTTCCCTGCTTCAACAAACCTTGAATACAAAGCTGTAGTGCTGCATCTACATCCTGTCTGTGAGACATAACTCTGAGCTGCAGTCCAGGATTTTCCTCTGCTTCAATCAAACAACAAAAGGCTGCGAACCCACATACACAAGAGAGGACAGCCTTACTGCTTGGGCCTTTATTCCACTGTCCTTCCGAACTCTGTCATACTCCTAAAAGCCTCAGCTTTCAGCCAATGAATCTCACTATGCCCTTGCAATAGCCTTATTTGCTAGCTTTGTTCTCCTCAACTCCTCCAACACAAAAATCTATAGACATCAATCAAGATGCTTTCAGCTTTTCCCTTTAATAAATTGCACAAAGTTGAGCTCCTTGCCAGAAAGCTGTTCTGCAGTTCCCTGACCTGTTCTTCAGCCTCTCTCTGGATCCAACCCAGAATTTCCACATCATTTTCCCAGTTTCATTCCTAAAATAAAGCACTCTGTAAAGGTCTATCAACCCCTCACAGTGAAGCAAGATTTCTCTTCTAGAATATTCTGTTCATTGATGCTTGCGTTTTTAGCAGTGATTCATAGTTCCTCTCACAGGCCCTCTGTTTCCCAGTCTGCCTTATCACAGAATCATAGAATGATAGAATGGCCTGGGTTGCAAAGGCCCACAGTGCTCATCCAGTTCCAACCCCCTGCTATGTGCAGGGTCGCCAACCAGCAGCCCAGGCTGCCCAGAGCCACATCCAGCCTGGCCTTGAATGCCTGCAGGGATGGGGCATCCACAGCCTCCTTGGGCAACCTGTTCAGTGCGTCACCACCCTCTGGGGGAAAGAGTGAGCCTTTGTGGTTCTTAACACATCTCCTTGCCCTTGGATTTATTTCAGTTCATACTGATGATCTGACAAAGTTTAACATGACAATTCAGGCCAATGTGTATTCTCTCTTCCAAGCAGAGATTTAATGCCACTGTCTAGGTTGATTAAAGTACTGCACTCCATTGAACCAAATTCAGCCCTGGAAGAGCTCCATTGGTAGGAACAGGGCTCACCAGCACCTTCCGATGAGTGGCCGCATCCTCACACTTGCTGAGACATGCCTCAGCAATTTAAAAACTTCAAATATTGGATTACACCAAGTCAAATCTATTTGAGAAGTCCACTCATATCAGCACAACTGCCTTTAAACGCACCAAAAACTTGGCAGGGTTTTTGACAAGAGTGAGCTTCCATGGAATGACAAGCTGACGTTTAATTAAGTGTACTCAGGAGACAAAAAGACAAGATATTACCTGTACAGTACAGCATCTAAAAAGTCCGTAGCACTGAAGTCGAACAGCTTGTAGCCCTCTCTCTTAAAGGCCAGCACTGCATTCGGACCGAGCCAAACACTGCCATCCATTCTTGGCGTGAAATGAAACCCCAGGAAAGGGAAGCGAGGATTGGGAACCTAAAGGAGGATACAACACTTACTGCAGCTATTCCAACCCAGATCATTGAAACAGCAACACAGCCAGCCGAGCCAACACACTACTCCAAAAACATGGGAAATATCTGTGTGTAGTTTATTGTATGAGAGGGTTACTAAAACAAACCAAAACACAGTAAAGGAAAATGCCAGAGAGAAGGGCTAAGTGAGACTGCATCTTACATAAAGCAAAATGATCAGCAGAAAAAGAAGTACACATGTTTTCTCAAGGTATAAATCAACCCACAGCAAAATTAATGACACACAAATGCTATTCACCAATAGTAGTTACACTGCAATAAAACAAAACGAGGAAAATCTCACCATTCCTGTATAGCTTAAAAAAACACACAGTTTGCATGCCTAAATTACCTTAATAGTAATAATAAATATCTGCAGATTCTGTTTTTGTTTGTGAAAGGAACACAGTGCAACTATATGTGAAGGCTGTAACAGAAATAAGCTGCCTACATACGACGAGTATAAAATAAGCACACCTCTTCCTGTGCTGGTGCTTCAGCATCTTTAGCTGTTTAGAAAAGGTGCCCACAGAGGTGAGCAGCTTACAGCCTGAAAATAAGCAAGCACTGGGTATATCAAAACATATCAAAAGCAACGACTGAAATATCACCTCAATGTAGGTTTCTTTTGTGTATTCGGAGCTCTGTTTTTCTGTTAAAAACACACTTAAAAACTTTCTAAGCTTAGTACAACCATTGCACAAATGACATCTATTTCTGGTAATGCAACTGTAAGAGAATTAAGCAGTTTTCTAGTCTTATTATCACGTTTGGCCATAACAGAAGGGTACAAGCTACCACACAGCTATGGCACAAAGCTGCAAGGCACCCTCCCATCCCAGCCAGTTCCTCCCTCCCACCCCAAGGCAGGATCCTGCATCACTTGCAGGTGACAAGGGGCAGACAAGCACCTATAATAGATTGTAAAGCTTGTCCTTTTCCTGCCATGTCTATTTTTTCTACCTGTTCCTTAAGATTTATCAAAAACAAGTCCTCCTGCCAGAAAGCAAATGATTCTAATTTCATGTTTGCATCATTTCAGTCCAAGAGAAATAACAGTGTAATACTGCCCTCATGTCTGTAGCTCTAGCAGTTCCTACAACACACCATGAAACCCACACAAGAGAGTACATACCGGATAAATGTTGCCTTTAACCATATAGCACTTCTCTGGTTTTAGCACCAAATAATCTCCACGGAAGGGTACAATACGAGGCTCAGGGCTGCAACCACTGATTTCAGACAGGCGGTCTGAGTAAAGTCCTGCACAGGTCACTATGTGCCGACAGTAGATTTCCTCACCCTGGGGGGGATTACAAAAAAAGAAAGGTAAAACCAACACCAACCACAATTAAAAATACAACATATCTACCAGGAGAAGACCCATCGCCCCAAAGCCTTGGGAAATCTAGACACAATCGGAAAGGAAACCGACCATATAAAACCAGATAAAAAAGCAGCAGCACTAACTTCAAACACTATTTGCAGTGGGGTGGGGGGTGTGTTCTTTGTGCATGCATTGTCTTATTTTTTCCCCTCTTTCTCCAAGGAAAAGTCCAGGTATTCTCTCCTGAAGACGAAAAGGTTGCAAGTACATTTCCTGTGCAGCATGAACTAACCCACAGGAATGACCTCAGTGTATGTACCTGTTCTACTGAATGACCTTGTGGTCTTCTGATAATAAAACGATTACAAATGCCTCCTTATCTTTTTTTATAGATGCTAAAGATTGAGAACAAACATGAGAATACGTTTCTCTCCAAATGAGTGAGTAATAAAAGGAGTCCATGGAAACAGCAAATGAAGGAGTGTGCAAATAAGGAAGATAAGGAGCACATACCATCAGGCAGCAGAATGTTATGCTTTCATTATTATTCCCAGCACACAGTAAACTCTGGACATATTCATATGCTTTGCTATCAGCTGACTGCAGTTGTTTTGTAACAGCAGTCCTAGATAACAGTGCACATGATGCAGAACAGAAGCTTTTTAACTTTTTAGAGGTTGATTAATGCAGCAGGAATCACCGAATATTCTTAAGGAAAGGAGAAATAGCTTCCTATGAAGACATTAAATCTTGAGTTTAGTTCTTACCTTAGAGCTCCTAACAACAACTGGGTACTGCAGTCCTGTAATACAATTAGACAGGAGAAGCAGTTAATAGGATATACAACAGAAAACTGACAGAACTACTGCTTGTCACAATGGAGGATTCTCAGAATCATAACAGAGCATCCCAAGTTGGAAGGGTCATTGAATCCAACACCTGGCTCCACACAGCATCACCCAAACCCTATGTCAGAGTGATATCCCAGTACTCCCTGAGCTCCTGCACTCGGGGCTGTGCCCACTGCCCTGGGAGCTGTGCCATGCCCACAGAACCTTGCCCTCAGCCCTACCTGCCTCCCCCCAACACAGCTCCATGTTTCCCCTCAGATCTCCCTGTAAGGCCTCTCTACCCTCAAGGGAGTCAACAGCTCCTCCCAAATTCGTGTCATCTGCCAACTTAGTATACCTCCAAGTCTTGCATCCAAGTCATTGATGAAAGCATTAAAGAGAACTGGCCTTAAAATGGAGCCCTGTGGAACACCTCTACTGGCTGTCTGCCAGCCTGATGTAACCCCATTTAGTATGACATTTTGAGATTGATTCATCAGCCAATTGCTCAGCCATTGCATTTTCTTTTTGCCTACCTGCATGCTGTACACTTTGTCTAGAGGACACTGTGAGAAACAGTATGAAAAGCTTTGCTAAAATCCAAAAATATTCTATCAAATGGCCTCCCTTGGTCAATCAGGTGGGTAACCTTGTCATAACAGGAAATTAAGTCCACGAACAGGACTTTCCCCTTGTGGTCTCACGTTGGTTGTGACCAGTGACTACATTGTCTTTCAAGTGCTTTTAATAACTTCCAGAATAATCTCCATAATTTTACCAGGCACTGAAGCGAGGCTGGCAGGTCTGTAATTTCTGGGGTCTTCCCCTGGCAGACTATAGGAAAGCTACTCTTGGACACATGGTTGGACATAATTACATATATAAATTGCTGTTTTTCTATCCTTCCATAATCTGCACTCTGTGTATCACTCCAGATCCAACCCAACCTTCAGGATAAAGAAAGAGCACTATCGCAAGTGCACAATATTCAACTAAATAAGATTTTAACAGGAGAGAACAACCTATTTCCCTTTTATTTTACTGTCATTTTCACGCAGTAAGTATTTCAACTGGGAAAAACAGTGAGCTTGCTGAATACTCTCACTAACATAATTGTGCCTTTTGTCTAAACACATCACTGTCAGATAGAAAGGCTAAGAAACGTGATTTCAGTTGACACAAACATGTTTTGAACAACATCTTTTTCAGGACTATAGTAAAGAGAAGGCAAAAACTGCCTTACCATCTTCACTTCCTGAAGGACTTTCTTTAGCCATCTCCATGTCCGTAACTTCAAAATCAGTCAAGATTGTCCCACCTGCTTCCTGGAAGTCTTCAGCATAGGACTGAGCCACTTGTCTGTAATCCACAATGCCAGTATATGGAGAATCAAGGGCCATCAGACCCTGAAATGGTAGTAAGATACACACACACAAAAAAAAAAAGCCACCAGTGAAAGCTGTATGCACTCTTTGGTCTTTGATATAAATATATTTGATATATTTCCTCTGGAATAATGCACACTGCCACTGAGAAGGGAGTACTGCTGTCTCCCTATCCCTGGCTGCTTGTCCCTCACCTCTCCGCGTGTCAGCTCCAGTAGCAGTGTTTGTGTTCACTGACAACTAATTAGGTGAAAACTACTTACAGTGGGTTACATGATTATGAAACCACAGCATGAACAACTGTTCATGACAGAATACTTAATGATAAAACAAGTTACACAATTCTGACTTAAGTGCAATGTATTGCAAGACCATTCAAGCACCCTTTCTTTAGGAGGAAGGGATTCAGCTCAGGAAACCAAAGCATGTGTAGGAATCCAGTCATCTGCAGAAGTGCCCAGCTGGATCCTGAACACAAAGCAAAGAAAGTTTCAAGGAGTGGATACAAAATGAAAAAGGTGAAAAAGATTCCCCTCCACCAACTTTTTATATGTACCTACAACCACTCGTAAGCAGTGAGTCACACAACTACAGCAAGAGCAAGCTGCCAGATGAAACTGTAGGGGGAGTTTACATCCACATTCCCTTCCATCAACAACAAACCAAACAATAACAGCTTTGTATTCCACAAGCTACTCACATTTCTACTGCTGTCAAAATAAACAAGCTGAGAAGTGCCACCACATGTGTATGCAACAACTCCATCAAAATTGGCTTGACACCAATCTGTATTTGCAGATGAGAAGAAAAATTCATTGCTGCACTAAATGTGACATAAGCTAAATCATTTTAGTGGGAAGGAACAGAACTGTCTCAGTGTAAACTCCAATGCAGCAGTTCTGACCTGGACAAGAGAAAATCTGCCAATCAACCACAAAAACACACAAGCAGGTTCCTGCAAGTGGAAGGGAAAACACATTTTAAAAATTAGGGTGACATTGTGGTGGGTTTTTTTTCTTTCTTTTTTTTTTTTTTT
>PPHD01029487.1:0-10592 GCA_002909625.1 Bambusicola thoracicus
GCAGCTCGGTGGGCAGGGTGACTGTGGCAGAGTGGGGTTTTGGGGTGGGGATGGGAGAAGTGGAGATGTGGGGGAGCATAGGAAGGGGGTTCAGCACTCCCTGCTCTGGGGTAGGGAGGCACTGGTGGGCTCGAGGAGTGGGATGAAGCCCTCGATGAGGTATGGGGTCTCAGACAAGCCAGCAGCGCTGGTCCAGTTTTGTGCTCCTTGCCATGTTCTGGGGTTCCTCCCCACCTACCTGCCCCGTGTGCTGAGTACCACCATCCTGAGCACTGTTTCCCCTTGCAGGGCACGGCTTACTATGTCCAGGTGTCTGCCTACAACATGAAGGGCTGGGGGCCCCCACAAGCCTCGGTGCCCCCATTTGCCATCCCTTCCAGTAAGTACAGCACCTGGCTGCGGGATGGGGCAGGAGGGGGAGCTTCTGGGATGAGGTGTTAGAACTCATGGAGCAGGGGTGGATTCAGAGCTGGATTCAACGTCTGGGGTTTGCAGATGGGCCCTGGAGTGGGCAGGATGGCTGTGGGGCTCAGCCATAGAGCCATCAGCATTGCCCTTTGGGGGATGCTGCCCCCAGCCTGTGGTGTTTCTTATACATTTGCACACACATTGATGCATAAATGGGTTGCCCAGCTCTTGCAGCAGTCTGGCTGTGCCCTGCCCTGGCAGCGGGTGATGCTGATGTTTGCTCCCTTGCAGCCCCTTTGCTGTCCAGCACAGGTCGGATCTGCACAGCACAGGTGCACAGTGCAGCCGAAATGAATCAGACATAACCGATTTTTCTTGCTTTTATCTCCATTAATATTTCTCCCCTCACCAAGGATCCCTCCCCAGCCCAGCAGAATATAGTCAGGCACCTCCCTGGGTGTTTTTAAAGCTCCTAAAAATAGTGGCCAACCTCAGCTAAAGTTAACAGAGCTGAACTTTCCATGGAAAACAGCAGCAGACAGGATAGGGGGTGTGCAAAGCGATCCGTGTACAAGTGCCACTGTCCCATCCTGGTCCCGTGGAGCCCAGCCATGTTACCTGGGAACCCCGTGCTCAGCTGCAGCTCCAGGGAAGACGTGGAGAAAGGCACTGGAAAGAATTTGGCTTTTTAAGCCTGGTGAAGAGTGGCAGCAGCAGGCAGGACCTTGTCCCTGACCTCTGCCATCCCCCCACTGCAGGGAAGCTGGTGGCCCCGGGGTGCTGCTGGTTTAGCTCCCTCCGCCCCGTCTGTGGCAGCGCTGCCCGCAGGGTGGCTGTTGATCCCCAAATGTGCTGTGTGTCCTGGTCCTGCTGCTTGAGGGAGGACGGTGGATCCTCAACATCATGGCATGGTTTGGTCTGGGTGGGACCTTACAGCCCCGTCTGCTTCCAACCTTGTGGGCTCCCATAGAGCAAACTGACCGGGACCCATCCATGGCCATTGGCACCTCCAGGGATGGGGCACCCACAGCTCTGGGCAGCAGTGCCAGTGCCTCACCGCCCTCTGAGAGAAGAATTTCCTCCTCACGTCTCATCTAAATCTCTCATCTGTTAGTTTAAAGCCATTCCCCCTTGTCCTGTCACCACATCCCTGATGAAGAGTCCCTCCCAGCTTTCCTGTAACCTCCTTTAGGCACTAGGGCCACTGTAAAGTCTCCCCAGGCTGAACACCCCCAGCCCTCACCTGTCCCCATAGCAGAGGTGCTGCATCCTCTGACATCCCCATGTCCTCCTCCATCCCCTCTCCAACAGCCCCACGTCCCTGTGCTGGGGCCAGAGCTGGATGCTGTGCTGAATTCAGGTTGGGGCTCAGAAAGTAGAGCAGAGGGGACCGTCCCCTCCCTGCCCTGCTGCGATGCCAGGGAGGGGGCAGCCCCACAGCGAGGGCTGCATGGGGGTGACACTGGTTCTGTCCCTGCAGACTGGCGAGAGTATGATGGCCGGGCTCCACGACGGAGGGGCCAGGCTGAAGCTCTGGACCATCTGCTGGGCCAGGTGAAGACCGTCCACCAGCACTGCATTTGCCATGGTGAGCCTGCAGCATGGTGTGGCCCCCCAGGGTGTTACCTGGTATGGTGCAAAGGGTTGGGATGGCAGAGCTGCTCTTGGTCTCATGCTTCTGCTTCCTGCCTCGCAGAGCCCTGCAAGAACCAGCCCCAGAGCAGGAAGCACTCAGTCTCCAGGAGCCTCAAGCACCTCTTCCACCCTGGCAGCAAGTTCCTCAAGACACTGAAGCGGTGAGAGGCTCATGTGCAGGGATGCCACAGCCCTTCACCCCATGGGGACATGGGACTACCCAGGCAGGGCTCAGGGTGGCTCCCATGCCATCATGGGGGCCAATCCCATCTCTTGGAAATCAGATGTTTCCATTTGGACTGTCCAAGCTATGCCTGTACCCAAATCCCTATAACATCTCCGTGCATTGCCCAACAGCTCACCGTCCTCCAGACCCTGCCACCCTCCCACTTTCTCCCTTCAAGCCTGTCCACACCTCCCTTGCTCGTGCCAGACATGGTGTTAGCCAAGCTGACCTTGCTGCCCATGCAAGGTTCCTGGTCCTGCTGCCACTCTCCCATCGGTGCCTGTTCTGCTGCACTGCCTATGGGCTGCTGGAGAGGAGCTCAGACCCTGGGACACTTCCTCTGCCCTCTGGAGAGACCCTTTGGGAAGCAGTGCCAGTAGTGACCCCACAGCCTGTCTGTCCTCCCACGCAGGGGCCTCTACCTAACAGCCATCTTCTACAAGGACGACAACATCCTGGTGACCCACGAAGACCAGATACCGGTGGTGGAGATCGATGACACTTACTCCTGCCTGCTCATGCAGGACTTTTTGTGGTTCACCAAGGTAGGTGGCCCCGTGGCCCCACACTGTGTGCTGTGGTGTGGCAGCTGTGCTTGCAGCCTGTGTCTCCTCCCTCATCTGCCACCAGCCCAAGCACTGGTTTTATGGTGGCAGCCACCATACTGGATGCTGTGCTCTCCAGGGGTGTCTTGAACTGCAGAGTGCCTTCCTTGCAGCTTGGTTCTGCCTCTCCCACCCAGGGCAGGATGCTGCTGCCTAAGCCTCAGCTCTCACTAAAAAGGCAGGTGGGCTGCTCAAGCCCCAGATCTCTTGCTAGAGGGTCCTAATCTACCAAGAGAGAAAGAGGGAGCACACTCTCTTGGCAGAAACCTATTTAGGAGGGGTGCCTTCAGTGTAAGAAAACGCACCCCCGCTGCTGAAAGTGATCCATGCATGTGCACCTTCCCATCCCAGCACGAATGGCATGGAGGTGGCTTTCCTCAAAGCACCTTTGTGGGAGGTGGCTCAGCTGGGTTGGCTGTCAGTGACGGCCGCTGGCTGTGCTGCAGGTGTCGTGCATGTGGGATGAGATCCTGTGGCTGCGGCAGTGCGTCACCGTCTCCCAGTCGTCCTGCTCCTGCATCCTACAGACGCGCTTCAAGATGCTGCTGGCCATCTCACAAATGCAGGTGAGGATGGGGGGTTGGGAGCGAGCATAGTACCCTGTCCCTGTTGCCTCACAGGGTGCTTTTTGGGGGTGCTGGGAGCCGTCTTCTTTGGAGCAGCATGTGGGAAAGTCCCCAGTGCAACCAGGTTGCAGCTGGGTCAGCAGGAGCAGCGATGCCATCACCTTGTCGTCATCAGTGTGTCCCCTCACTGGGACGATGGCGTGCGAGGCTCCACGGCACAGGGAGGGACCAAGGACTGTTCTGGGACTGGTTTCCGGCAGCAGAGCACTGTCCCCTGACCTGTTGCTTTCTCCTGTCCCTCATTGCTGCGTGCAGGGGCTGCTGGGCATCCAGGACCTGGGGCAGGTCTTCTTTGAGCCCATCAAAGACAAGCAGGGCAACATCCTCATTGTCACCCTGAAGGAGGTGAAGACCAACCAGACCTTTGAGAGCGTACGCTGGGTGCCCATCTGTAAGCTGCAGACGAGCCGCAAGTCTGTGTCCTCCCCGGAGGAGCCCACTGCCCTGGACACACTGCTCATCTCTGTGCAGGTGCTGCTCCACAACAAGAGAGCAGGCTGGGGGCACAGCTGCTGGTCCCGACTGGCACACCAAGGCTGTCCTGGCCTGTTTCATGGGGCATAAGGGCTGGAGAGAACCATGCCACAAAGGCTGGCTCTCTCCAGCAATGCCTGTCTCCCCAGGACAAGCTGGCTTACCACCAGCGGAGCAGCCATGCTCTCCCTCCAGGCCTCTACCTGGGCTACCTGAAGCTCTGCAGTGCCGTAGACCAGATCCGGGTGCTGGTGCCAGAGCAGCTCCCCAACATCCTGTGCCATGTGAAGATCCGCTCCAACCCCAACATCTCCAGGTGGGGCTCCGGGGACAGCTGGTCCTCACTGCCTCATCCAGCCTTAGAGCATCATTGGCTTCTCCCTCCTGCTCATGGGCTCCAGGAAGCAGCAGCACCACCTCTCAGCTCCATCCCTGCAATGCGGGCACGGAGCAAACCAAGGTCTCCTGCTGCCACTACAGCTCCACCTCAGTTGCTCCATCCAGCACATTTCTGCCTACTGTCTTTCAGGGAAGAGTGGGAATGGCTGCAGAAGATGGCCAGCATGGAGGAGCCCGTTCCTGTGGAGTCCAAGAATGAGACATCGCCAAACCACTTGTTTCAGGAGCTCCAGGTGGCCATCAAGGAGCTGATGGCCCTGGTCAACATCCCATTGCAAGAGGTGCGGGTGGGAGCCGAGGTCCGGGGACACGGGAGGTGACATTTGCAGCCATTACTTGTGGTGTCTTTTGGATGGACTCTTGCAGGCAAAAGATTTCCGTCTGTACAGCCAAGAGGTGCTAGACTTTGGGGGTCAGGTCTCCTTCTTGCTGCTGCTGCCCCCCTCAGATGACGTCTGCACGGCACCAGGCCAGAACAACCCCTACACTCCACAGTCTGGCTTCCTCACACTGCCACTGCAGATATTCGAGCTGGGTGAGAATAGGGGTGACCCGCACTGCCCTGACCTGTCCTTGCTGCTCTCCTCCTGGGGAGGGCTGGCTGTGTTCCCCAGGACAGAGGGGGGGGGATGCTGGGGGCTCCCCACTGCTCCAGACCAGTTAGAGGAGAGCATTGCCTCCTTCCTGCATTGAGCGGGAGGGGAGGAACCCATAGGGACGTGATAGTTTTCATTCCCTTCCTCTCTTTCATCTCTCAGTGCACTTCTTCACGTACGACCGGGAGTTCATCACGCAGTACTGCCAGGTGTCCGCCCTCCTGGAACTGGAGTCCCTCCTCTCGCAGCAGAGCCTCAGGGAAGCCTTCTCCGACAGCGAGCTTTCCACCGCCAAGCAGCGGCACCAGCAGGTTCAGGAGTACATCCAGGTATCAGAGCAGCGAGCCAGGCTGGGTGCGGGACGTGGCTGGGATGGGGATGTGCTGGGAAGGCTGCAGGATCATCGCTAGGCAGACTGCGTGCTGCGCTGCCCCAGGGACACGGCCGCGTCAGGACTTGGTCTGGCGAGTTCTTCCTGCAGTAGTTGTGCTAAAGCCCTGGTTAGAGAGCTGGATGCTTCCACTGGGCCTCTCAGGAAAAGTGTGTGGGGACAGGGGGGGTTCAGCTCAGCTTTTTGTGGTGGTGGTTTGTTCTATGAAAGGGATTCCTTCTTTCCTGCTCTGGCAGCAAATGGAGGAGATCTGGCGTGAGATGCGCTGGATGATGGACGCCCTGCAGCATGCCCGCTACAAGCAGCCCTCCTGCGGCCTGTCCCTCAGCGGCTTCCTCAGCACATCCAGTGCCACCGCGAAGGAGAAAACCCGCTCCTCCTCATCCCACCTCGACTTCCTTCCCTCCCCAGCACCCTCACCAGACAGCAGCCGTAAGCTCAGCTCCGGTAAGGGCCTGGCACCACACGGCTCCACCGCGCCGCAGACGCCCAGCAGCCAACAGCCCCTCTGTGCTTCCCCCACAGACCTGCACGGGCTGTCAGACGAGGAGGGCTCCTCCGAGGTGTTCCTGGCTACCGACAGCGACTACGACTCCAGCAGGGCGCAGAGCCCCAAGGAGCTCGACCTGGTGTCCCTGGGGCCTGAATGCTGCGGGCGGCGGGCGGCACGCAGCCTGCGGGACAGTGCCCCCGACGTCCTGCAGAGCCATGAGCTGCAGCCTGCACCGCTGGCCCCGCCGGAGCCCCGGCCGCCCCCTGAGCTCTATGACAGCGACTTCGTGCTGCCCAGCCGGCAGATCGAGCTGCTGCGCGTCACGGAGAAGCGGCAGGCCTACTGCGTGCGGACCAGCAGCCTGGACTTCCCCAAGCCGCTCTGCCCCGTGGCCAGGAAGTCGTGTCCCGGTTCCGTCGACAGCTCCCCGACGGAGAGCAGGGCTGGCGGGCACGGCAGTCAGGGCAGGCCGGGGACTGTCTCCACGCACAGCCCCGAACGCGGCCGCACACGCTCGGCCGAGTGGACTCCGAGCTTCCAGGAACCACCAGAGCAACCCGGTGGGAAGAAGCCGGGCTCTGTCACCTTGCGGGTCTGCCCTCAGTACGAAACCGGACTCTCCAAAGAGACCAGTGTTAAGGTACCGGCGCCTGCTGAGGGCAGCGGTGCGGCTGTGCCGTGCCCAGGCAGGATGGGGGAGGATGGCAGCGTGGGCACGTGTGGCCCTCACCTGGCTCTGCCCTCTGCATCTTCTGCTATGCCGGGGGTGCCCCGGCTGCTGCCTGCCTCCTGTCCACCCCTGCTGCAGGGTGGGGGTCCATGCAGCCCTGGCAGCTCGGCCCACACTGCTGAGAGCCTGGGCTGGGCTGTGAGGGATCTGAGGGGGGAAGGCGGCGAGGTGGCGCCATGCAGAGCTGCACGGCCTCTGCTCCCCTCCTCTGTCCGTGCGTGTGTGCCCTCAGAGGTGCAGGAAGGGCTGTGTCCCAGCGCAGGGCTCTGCCCCGCTCGGTTCCCTGCAGGCAGAGGGGCAGACGGGAGCTCTGATAGCCAGGTTCTCTTCACCCAGCGGGGATGGTAGAAGAAGAGGGAAAGCTGACTCGCAGAATTTATTTTCCATTTAAGAAAGTCCCGTAGATTTCTATGCAACTGAAGCGCGGCCCCTGCTTCCTGGCGGGCTGCCCACGTGGCGTTTGAAGTTGCAGAGCTCAGGACACGCCTGCCTGACAGTGTTTTAAGATGTTCTCCTCGAAGAACCGAGTTCAAAGGAGAGGTTCCTGACTGGCATAAATCAGCAGAGCCCCTCGATGAGCGCCCGGAGCCGCAGGGTTCATGTGGGCTGAGGGCCGGGACCACCTGGCCGGGCACCGCTCTGCAGCCCTTGGGGACGTACCGAGCGATCTGCCACCTCTCCCCGGCGGTCTGCCCTGTCCCCCCCTCACCGCCCGTCTCCCACCTCTGTCTCTCCACAGCTACACGTCACCAGCCAGACGTCAGCCGGCGAGGTGGTGAAGCTGGTGGTGCTGCAGATGAACGACATCTCCCACGGCGCTCTGGGCAGCTCGGCCGCCTTCTGCTACGGTGAGGAGCAGCTGGAGCACTTTGGACTGGTGTTCGCCTCCGAGGAGGGCGAGCGGTGGCTGCCCGACGAAGCGCGGCCGCTGGCCCTGCAGGCTGCCCGGCCCGAGGGACGCTTCTACGTCCGCATCAAGGAGACGTCGCCGCTGGTGCTGCAGTTCGGGCCGGCAACCACCGTATGAGCACAGCCTGCGGCAGACGGCGCGTCTCTGATGCTTCCTTCTTCCACAGACACCCTCCCATCAGGCGTCCGCGGGGTGGAATGGGATCATACTGGGCCGTGTGTTTCTTGTTGCTGTTGTTTCTTTCTTTCTTTTTTTTCTTTTAACCAAAGAGACATCGAGACTCGGTTTTTCTGACTGCAGAAGGCGAGGGTGGAGCGCGAAGGCCTCGGAGCTTGGGAGCAATCCTTGCAGGAGTGGAATTTTGGAAAGCAAACATTTTTAAGGGGAAGGTTTGGAGGGGGGAGGGTGGAAAAAGAGAGGACAAACTGTTACGAGAAGAAGCAGCAATACTCTTTTATTTTATTTTATTTTATTTTTCCTCTTCTTTTCCTCCTTTTCCTTTTGGGACGTCCTTGTCCGGGGTCGGCAGAAGGAAGACCTGCAGGGCGCTGCTGGAGGGCTGTGCTGTTGGTGCACAGGGACGGCACTGGGATGGGGGTTTATCTCCTCCCTGTCCTCATCGCACTGCACCAGAGAGCAGCTCTTGCACTGCGCACCCTTCTCAGAACAAAATGCTTTTCTTTTTTCTTTCTGAAGCAAACAAAAAACCTGTGCTAGAGGCACTGGAGTTGTGTAGGAGGTGTGGACCCTTTTATTGTTGTAGAGGCCGAAGGAAGGCATGTCGACAGCCCCACACGCCTGTATGCAGCTGTGCCCACTCCACCGCACTGGGTTTGCTATAGGGCACGGCTGCAGCACGGCCAGCACCGCTGCGGGACTGCCTTTCCTCCTCGGTTGCCGTTCTGTCCTGGTGATTGTGAGTGGCCTCTTGTATGTCCTACAGCATGACACTTAGCACCTAGGTCTCTTGTTCCCGAGGTTATTTTTCTGATCTCCTGTGGTCCATAGTAAAGGTGACTGCTGCTGACCGTGTATCGCTCTCTCCTTTTGGCCTGATGGGCAGCGCCTGCTCCTTAACCCCGCATTACCCCCACATTACCCCACTTTCAGTGGCTGGGCTTATCCTTCCCCGCAGTGTTTAATGGGCCGCTCCCACCCCAGCAAAGGTTTGCGTCACCCCATGTGCACAGTAGGCGTGGGAGCAGCATTGGAGGTGTTTTGTCCCGGTCTGGTGTCGGAAGCCCGATGGCTGCAGGCCCAAGCCCTGCAGACATGTCATTAAATGCATGGTACGGTCCTGCAGCCTCTACGGGGTGAGCACACAGAGCAGAGCATGGCCACATGCACCCCAGGGGACACCCCAGAGCTGGGCAGTGCTGGGATGGCACAGCTGGTGCAAGGCTCCTGGCAGCCCTGGGCTGAGCTCGCCATTAGCACGGGGCTGTGCACATCTTCTCACGTTTTGCTCTTCCTGAATGTCTTGATGGGCACATCACCATGTTTTCTTCCCAATGGATCCTGAAGCCCTTTGGTGCCCT
Organism: Bambusicola thoracicus; assembly: GCA_002909625.1. NCBI lineage: Eukaryota > Metazoa > Chordata > Aves > Galliformes > Phasianidae > Bambusicola > Bambusicola thoracicus. Next base: position 9,032 of record PPHD01029487.1, read on the forward strand.
CCTGCCCTAGCAGACACTGGGTTGCCCCTACGTGGGGCAGGTTCCGTGGTAAACTTGCAGTGCTCAGAGCTGTGGGTGCTGTAGGAGCCAGGACCAGCCTGGAGCCAGGCTCTGCGTGTGGGGTGTTGGTGTTACACCTTTTGGGGCTGTTACACACACGGTGTGGTCTCGTGGTTGGAACACAGCACCAGGACATGGCGGCTCCTGGCACTCAGAGCCACGTGGGAGCAGGTGGGAAAGATGTTCTGCCTTCGTTTGACCTAGAGAAAGGTCCCCCTGCTCAGTGCTAATGGCACAGGTGACACCAACTCAGCAAGCCACTTTCCAGTGGGTTCCAGCTCCATATTTGTGCTGTCATGTGTGCCAAGGAAGCGGGTCCCCAGAGCACCTGTCCTCAGCTCTGCTTCCTCCAGTTACTTGGAAGATCTGGAGCTGGGAGAAGCATCACTTTTTTTTGTTCAGAGCAATCCCTTTTCTCTGGTATTTCAACAAAAGAAGGATGCTGAATTGCAGAAGGGGCCCAGGGCCCTGTTGCATACCAATGTCACAAGGTGAAGATGTCCCTGTCCCTCTAGTGCCCACGTCCCCAACACTGCCCACCGTGGGCTGCATGTGTCCCAGATGAAGTGCTGCACCCAACAAGGCCGGCACTCACCCACGTGCCCCGAGCCCAGGATTGCTTCTTGCACTGTGGTCATCAGCTGCCATCCCTCCTGGCATCATGCACGTGTACACAGACCTCATCCGGACCTGAGTCCCACTGAAGGCCTTAAACATCTTAGACACCCTTAAACATCTCCTCCAGGTGAGGGCAGATGTGAGCAACACTCCCCAGGGTGAGAAGGGGAGCAAAGTGCTGGGGGGTCACCAGCAGCTCGCCGAGCACCAACATGGACCCAGGAGAAGTGTTCCTCTGGCAGCACGGCTCGGCTGCTGCTGTTCATCCAGCACGTTGCATGCTCTGGGGTTTCCCTGAGAGCAGCTGGGTGCTCCCCTCCTGGGCACCCTGAGCACCAAAAGGTGACAGTGCAGAACGCTTTGTGCTTGCTGGGGTGCCTGCATCCCTACCCACATCACTCCTGTCGGCAGCGATCGCAATCGGATCAGTGCAGGGAGAGGCTTGGCCAGGCCAGCAGCCAGGCTTTCTCCTCTGCTTGGAGGTAGACCCAGGTCCAGGAGCTCAGCAGGAGAAAACTGGCATTGTTCCACAAAGGTGAATGGGGCTGTATTAATCCGGAGTGCCAGAAGAGCCATCACCCCGCGGTGCCTTGCTTGCATATCACAGATACATAGAAGTCAACCTGAGCTGTGACACTCTGCATTTCCCCCCCCCTCAAAATCAGGAGCTTGTTGGCACCAGTTCTGAGGCATCTGCGTTTCTTTTTTCCCATCCAAGGGGAGTTGCTCAAACAAATCCAGCTTTGTGTTTCCCAAGGTTTGGCTCTCTGAGGCTGAGGCGTGGGGTTTTTGTTGTTGTTTGCTTTGGGTTTCTTTTCCCCGAGACACTTCTCTCTTGTGTTCCCACTGAGGAATTTCTTGCCTTGGTTCTGGTTCCTGGGGA
>PPHD01029488.1:0-10591 GCA_002909625.1 Bambusicola thoracicus
TTTCTCCAAACTGTCTTTGAAATTTTAGGTATTACTTTTCCTGTTCCTCAGCAAAGGTGGCAGTTGCTTCACTCTGACAGGGAAGAGGAATGTAAAGTATTTGGCTACAGGTAGAAGCATTCACAAACCTACTCTGGTTTTTACCATTATTTACATTAGATTTTCATTTCCTTGCTGTGAGTATATGATTAGCATCATATAATAAGCACCCCAGTTTCTGGTAAGATACTTGACTTGATCATACTTGATCATCCAAGGTTAATTCAGTTCCATAACCTGACTGTGCTTATTTCATTCAATAATCTATGTCCATTTCTTGGTTAAGAAATCTCTCTTTAGCCTCATAATTATTCCTGTGTTCATTTAGATTTCTACTTGTTTTATGCAGGCTGCCAATCAGGCAGCCAAATTACAGTCCTGGATCACGAACACTTTCCAGTTTCTCTGCGCCTGGAATCTGACAGACGCTATTGTTCGAGGTACAGTAGAATTTTTCCTTTGAATTGTCCTGTTAGAAGTATCATCCAGCACATCAGCAGAGGATTAAGCATAAGGCCAGAATATTTCTTCTATTACACATTAATTAAAAAAAAAAAAAAAGTTGTTAAGTCTGCGTTATAGAGATAGGCATTCTAAATAATACAGTAAGAAGCTATCCAGTTCTTATCACAATGTGTCTGCATCAAGGTTTATACTTTAATTCATTGGATATATTTTGAGCTCTAATACCTGTTTTATTCCTGTCTTTTGAACAACGCTCAGGAAAACATACAAAAGATGTAGCACAGAGACCTTGGATTTCAATGAAAGTAGAGTACACTTTTAACATAGTTGATGCTGATGCATATGGGCTAAAATAAGGAGTTATGTAACTGATAGCAAATGAGGGGTACAAGAACAAGGGTAGAACTGTAAGCAGTCCTTCAGAAAATTAAATTGAAGTGACATATGCTTTCATTTAGAAAAAGACTATTAAACATAATTATTTTTCCTTCAAGTTTTGATGAAGATGAGGTTGCTAGGGAACTCATTCTGTTTTCGACTGTGCTTGTGTAAATATGGCGTAATCAATTTACACTGATGAAATCTCCTGGCTGGGCTGGAATAAGAACTGCTGTAGAGTAATTTTGTTGCTTGTTCATAACTAACAATTTGGAAACATTATGACAAAAGAGACAAAACTCAATGTCCAATTGCTTCTACCTGGTCTCTGAGCAACAACCTTGTAAATCCATGTTTCCTTTCCAGCGGAGTTGGATGAAATTCCTGGCAATGAAAGGCATGTCAACAACTTGCATAATATTACTAAAAATTGTTTTGGAACAGTGTATCCATGCCTATGACTTGTATGAATTGAATTAATCTGCATTTAATATTAGGAGAAAGGATGCAATAGGTTAATACTCTTTGTTGCGAGTTCTAAAGGAATGATGAAAAATCTTGTAGCTCTCCTTAAATCTGTACTGTATTTGGTAGCAGTACCTGGGTAAACACCTACTTTTATAGGTTAGTGGGCATATACTGCTTGTTTAAATGCTACTGGGACTGTAAGATGATCACTATGCATATCTATTCAACATTTTATCAGGAACTCAATGAGCTGTGATATCTATATCATACTCTTCATGTTCTAACACTACTTACTATGCCAGATGTGTGGCCATTGTACCTTTGCATGCACCTATCACAAAATTTCACATAATCAAGTCTGTAAGTAGATTTCATTAATCCAGACTTATTATGAGAAATAAACAAAGACTCAAGAAATATACTAACTCCTATTTTGTCACTGACAATGGTGGAAATTCAGACTGTTCACAGAATCACAGAATGACCTGGTTTGAAAAGGACCATAATGATCATCTAGTTTCAATCCCCCTGCTATATGAAGGGTTGCCAACTGCTAGACAAAGCTGCCCAGAGTCACATCCAGCCTGGCCTTGAATGCCTCCAGCAATGGGGCATCCACAACCTCCTTGGGCAACCTGTTCCAGAATGTCACCACCTCTGTGTGGAAAAACTTCTTCCTAATATGTAACCTAAATCTACCCTGTCTTAGTTTAAAACCATTCCCCCGTGTCCAATCACTATTCACCCTTGTGAGCAGCCATTCCCCCTCCTGTTTATATGCATCCTTCAAGTACTGGAAGGAAGCATATTGTTCTGATAGGAAAGCTGTTTCTGTCTTCTCCTTGGACAACATATTACATCAAATCTTTGGAGTAGGCTTGTCTTCCCTTGGTTGATTGGGACGACTAGCATTGACTGATGTTTATAGACTGTTGTCCTTAGCTGGTATGCAAAACTGCATGAAATGAATCATCTTCAACAGGGAACCATTTTCAGAACCTCCAAGTCTCTTCAGATCTCCTCACCGGCTTAATTTTTATGACAAGCAAAGAGGATCTACAAGTAGAATAGAAGCAACTGAAACATTTTTTTGGCCTTTTAACTGAGAAGTGAAAAGAGTAGTATAATGTAGATTATATATATGGTAATGATTTGACAAGAGATATGCAACTAAAATTCAAAGTTCTATGTGCAAAAATCTAGTTTTTCTTTAGTTACAATTCTGATGCAGATGATAATTAAGGTTGTGTCTTTATATGCAGCTGGTACACTTAAAACATTAACTACCTTGTTGGTCCAGGAATTCCACAGCAAGTCAACTACACAGATGAAATACTGTCTTGTTTTGAAAAATGGATCTGATTTGAAAGTGGAAGATTGATCCAGTTCCTTGCCACTCTTCAGGTGAGATTTTGGACAGTTCTAGAGATTTTTCTCTAGACAGACCCTGCTGTATCAAGTGTAATTTATGTGTTGCATTATGCGCACTGTAAAGGCAATATTTATGTGTGGATTAGCACTCAAGGTAGAAATTTCCCAAGATTCCCAGGTGGCTGCTGCTGCAGAAGTGTACATAGATATCACAAGTAAACAGTGAATAGAAACCATTTCCACAGATGAATAAATTGTCCATTGTAGGTAGAAAAGTTATTTAAGAGATGTTTTGTATGCAATTAAAATAACTGCCTGAGAGAACAGATTCTTGTTCTTGGAAGGAGGTCTGCAAATTAATTATTTCTTCTGAAGAAGCATAATGTCAGTAAGTAAAAGAGTAGATAGGAATCTATGCTCTTTTTAAGAAATGTTCTCCAAATAATGGGGAAATAAAAGCACCCATCTAACAACCATAGAAATTGTTAAAATTCAGCAGTCAGTTTTCAAGTTGGATACTAGAAGCATTTTTTCTCAGAAAGAGTAGTCAGGTGTTGGAACAGGCTGCCAAGGGAAATGGTGTAATCATCACCTCTGGAGGTGTTTAAGGAGGTGATAGATATATTTAGGGATATGGTTTAGTGGGTAATACTGGATGTAGGTGGACAGTTGGACTAAATTATCTTAGATGTCTTTTCCAACCTCAATGATTCTATGATTCTCAAGATCAACTTAGTTAATATTTGAATAATAGGCTTAGTCTCCTGCAATAGTCATTTGAGATGCATTATAAGTGCAAGGAGTACAGGCAGTCCCATGCACAAATACAGCCTGGGAGGAGAATGGCCTGATTACAGCTCTGAGGAGAGGGATTTGGGAACGTCAGCTGATGAAAGAGTCATCATGAGCTGGCAGTATGCACTTGCAGCACAGAAGACCAATCGAATCCTGGATCGTATCAAGAAAAACATGACCAGCAGGGCAAGGGAGGTGATTCTGCCCCTCTCCTCTGTTCTCGTGAGACCCCACCTGGAGTATTGCCTTTATATTCATGTTTCAGACCATAGTTAAAAACACTGCTCCTTTTCTCTATTCTACTTACTGTTTCCCTCACTTAAACACACTCCCCCAGGCTGAAGATGGAACAGGGCTAACAGCAATCTGAACCATCAAGAACCTGGTCACCCAAGATGTGTTATCAGGCATGCCTAACCTCTTACTGTAGAAAGGAAGTCCTTATTTTATACAACATAATTCTGTAGGGCAAATTGCCTGGAATTCATCTTTCTGAATTACTACTGCTACTGAAGATACGCCTTATGTTACCAATGCTTTCATTATACTGTGACTCCTAGGCAAAAGAAAAAGTTGCTTAAACATTTTAAATGTATTTACCCCAACATGTTTAAAGGGACACTAGTCTCATATTAAAAGTCACTACAACATTTCCATGTCACTTGGGTCTGAGATTGCATTCCAGGCTGACATTTGTCCCTGGTCTTGTGTGTCTCCTAGGTGACACACAAGAAGAAGGTGACATTAGAAAAGGGCCAGGGAATGTTGTCTTTTTAGGCAACTGTGTGGAAAAGCTTCTCAGTTGTCCAGTAGGATCTTGTGAGGACTCCTCAGAGAAGATAACATTGCCAGTATCCTGGCTGAAATCTTCTTGCATCCCTCTAGAGATACCTGCACCCTCTGATTCCCTAAAGTGCCTGTATACCAATGCATGCAGCATGGGAAATAAATAGAAAGAACTAGAGATCTGTGTGCAGTCACAGGGCTGTGATCTGCAGTCACAGAAACATGATGGGACAGTTAATGTGACTGGAATGTAGTCATGGGTGTATATGTCCTCTTTAGGAAAGACAGAGTGGCAAGGTGGTGGAGTTGCTCTTTGTGTGAGAAAGCAACTAGAATGTATCGAGCTCCACCTGGGGGTGAATGATGAACAAGTGGAGAGCTTGTGGGTAAGAGTCAAGGGGAGGGCTAACATACCTGACACTGTTTTCTGTATGTACTGAAGGCCACTTGACCAGGAGGAGAAAGTTGATGAGGTCTTCTACAAACAGCTGGAAGTAGCCTCATGATCATGGGCAGTGGTTCTTATGAGAGACTTCAACCATCCCGATATTTGTTGGTTAAATAACATGGCCAGGCACACACAGTCCAGGCCGTTCCTGCAATGTGTTGAAGAAAATTTTCTGATGCAGGTGGTGGAGGAGCTGACAGGAGTGGTGTGATACTTCAGTTTGTTCTTATTAATAAGGTAGGGCTGGTTGTAGATGTGAAAGTTGGGCCAGCTTGGGATGCAGCTATCATGAGAAGATGGAATTCAAGAACTTGTGTAGAAGCAAAGCGACAAGTAGGATTGCTACCATGGACCTCAAAAGTGCTGACACTGACCTTTTCAGAAATCTACTTGGATGTATCCCATGGGCTAGAGCATTAGAAGGAAGCCTGTGAAAGCTGGTTGACACATAAACACTACTTCTTTCAAGTTCAAGATCAATGCATCCATAAGAGTAAGAAAATGGGTAAAGGTGGCAAGAGGCCTATATGGATCAGCAAAGAACTCACGGATAAGAATATAGGAATGTTGTCAGGTCCTGTATTTACAATGAGCAATGAGCAAGGCTAAGACCCTCTTGGAATTAAACCTTGCAAAGGCAGTAAAGGATAAAAAGAAAGGTGGGTTTTTTTTGTTTGTTTGTTTTTGTTTGTTTGTTTTGTTTGTTTTTTGTTTTGTTTTGTTTTAGTCTGTTAACAGTAACGGTTAGAGATGGGTGCCCTGGTAATGGGGTGCTGAGAAAGTGGAGATTCTGAATGTCTTCTTTGCTTCAGTCTTTAATGACAAGACCAGACCTCAGGAAACCCAGACCCTGGAGGTAAGAGAGAGAGTATGGAGAAAGAAAGACTTTCTGTTGGTCAAGGAGGATTATCTGGTTGAAGAACACCTAGTCAAAATCAATGCACACATTGATTCAGCTCAATTCATTTGCTCTGATTGGATGCACTCGCATGAGCTGAGGGGCTGGCAAAGGTGATTACTGAACTACTCTCTATCATCTTTGATAAGTCCTGGCAAATGGGATTGGTGCTTGAAGACTGGAGGACGGCCAGTGTCACTCCGGTCTTCAAAAAGGGCAAGAAGGAGGCTCCAGGAAACTACAGTCCAGTCAACCTCATCTCCATCCCTGGAAAGGTGATGGAACACTTTGTTCTGGATGCTATCCCAAGCGATTGGAAGAGAAGAAAGTTATCAGGAGTAATCAGCATGGATTCACCAAGGGGAAATCATGCTTGAACAAACTGGCAACCTTCCATGATGTCATCACTGGCTGACTAGATGGGGACAGATTAGTGGATGTTGTGTACCTTGACTTTAGGAAGGCATTTGATGCTGTCTCCCATAATATCTTTGTTATGAAACTTAGAAAATGTGGGATAGATGAGTGGATGGTGAGGTGGACTGAGAACTGTCTGACTGGCAGAGCTCAGACGGTTGTTATCAGTGGCACTGAGTCTGGTTGGTGGCCTGTAACTAGTGCTGTTCCCCAGGTGTTGCTTCTGGGTCCAGTCTTACTCAACATCTCCAACAACCTGGATGAAGGGATAGAGTCTACCCTCAGCAGGTTTGCTGGATGATACAAAGCTATGTGGAGTGGTTGACAAACCAGCAGGCTGTGCTACCATTCAACAAGACCTGGACAGACTGGAGAGTTGGGCAGGGAGGAACCTGATGTAGTTCAACAAGAGCAAATATAGAGTCTTGCAACTGAGGAGGAATAACCACGTGCATCAGTACAGTTTGGGGGATGACCTTCTAGGGAAAAGCTCTGTGGAGATGGAGCTGGGTGTTCTGGTGGACAACAGGTTGGCCATGAGCCAGCAGTGTGCCCTCGTGGCCAAGAAGGTCAATGGCGTCTTGGGATGCGTTAAAAAGAGCATGGCCAGCAGGACAAGGGAGGTGGCCCTCCTCCTCATTTCTGCCCCTGTGAGGCCATATTTAGAATGCTGTGTCCAGTTCTGAGCTCCTTGGTTCAATAAAAACAGGGATCTCCTCAAAGGAGTCCAGCAGAGGGCTACAAAGATGTTAAAGGGCCTGGAGCATCTCTGGGTATGACGAAAGGCTGAGTAACCTGGATCACATGGATCTGTTCAGCTTGGGGAAAGGAAGACTGAGAGGGGATCTGATTTAATGTTTATAAGCATCTAAAGGGAGATGGAAGACAAATGGATGAGGGCAGGCTCTTCTCAGTGGTGCTTAGTGGCCTAAAACTTGAGCATAGGAAGTTTTGTACTAGCATGAGGAAGAACATCTTTACAGTAAGGGTGACAGAGCACTGGAACAGGCTGCCCATAGAGGCTGTGGATTCTCCTATGGTAATATTCAAGACCCATCTAAATGCCTATCAGCATGAACTAGTGTAAGGCAGCTGCTTTAACAGGGGGGTTGGATTCTATGATCTCTTGAGGTCCCTTCCAACCCCTGCAACTCTGTGATATGCCACTGCCTCCTCTTCTGACTGTTCGTAGTCTGAGAGGAGATTTTGCACAGCAGATTTTCCTGGCTTATCCTGAACATAAGTTTTTTGGAAATACGAAGAACCTATAAATGTTTACAGAAGTTATCAGAATCAGTTAAGGTAAACAATGGGGTGCAAATTCAGCAATATTAACTTAGAGGACTGTCGCTATTTAAAAGTGAATGGTTATGTCAACAAATTTACCTGCATAGGAAAGAAGATCACAACCCTCACTAAAGAACTGTATCAACCTGCTTCCCCATCCCACACCAAGTGTTATCAGCAGCAGTATTGAGATTTCTGCCCAGAAGAAGAGGAAAAGTCTGGCTGCATGGTGTGAGGAACACCACACGTGCAGTGGATATATGTATTTTGTCTCAATATCCTGTTCCAGATGATGAGTGTTTTAAGCATCAGAAGTTAATAATCACTGTATTACCCTTGAAAGAGGAGTGGGCATTTCAGTATTGGCTTATTGACTGTTACAGCTATGCCTTCATTTTCTCATGGAAATCTAGACTAGATGGACTTAGTGCAAGTTTTTACCTTTGCTACCAGTCCTTGTATTGAACTGCTGTGAACCTGATGGTTTGTAATAGGCTACTACACTGCTTCTTGAAGCTGTGGGCACTGTGGGAAAAGATAAAGCAATGCGCACACCTGTTTCTGTCCCTGTGCCTGGAACATGAGTTATGTGATGAAACAAACTTTCTGATTTCCTTATGGTATCTAAAAAGAAAATCTTTCCCTTTAAACAAGAGTGACTATGCCAAACACTGGATCACATTTTGTGATCTGACTGCCCATGAACTGAAAAGGCTGAGAGTGGACCAAAGAATTCCTGGAACTGTGCAGGTAGAATGATGATTCATATCTGCCAAATGAGTGTTCAATACCAAAGAATTACTGGGGAAGGAATGTAGATAATCTTGCACTTCACAGCTACTGTATCATCTAGCAAGCCTGCGGCATGCTTGCTGCTGCCACTCCTGTCTCTGCTTTTCTGTAGATAAAATCAATGCTGAGGGCAGAGGAAGGAATTCTTAAGCTCTGAACTCAATGCACAGTGTTGAAACTTGTTCATTCCTCTCTTATGACTGCCAGAGCTTGCTCTATATAACAAGAAGCATCCATCCACTTAGAGAGCAAGTTAGGAGAAGCCAAGTCAACTACAGATTGTCTACGGTGCACTTCGTCATAGGATTTGTCTTTACTCCTCTCTCCTTACCCAGACTTCCTTGTCGAAAGAACAGTGTACTTACACTAGAGAAGAGCTGTGGTGTGCATCTCCATGCAAATGGTGTGGATAGTGTTTGAATTTAGACTTAATACTAAATCAGAAACACTGCAGTATGACCATGAGACGTATTCTGTCACCAGGGAATTTCCAATTAACCTTCTTCAGCAGCCCATAAAAAAGAGCTATACGAGGCTAATAGATTTTATCCTAATTAGAAGTGTCTTGATTGTTCTTGCAATTAGTGTTATACCTGCTGAATGTGAACTGTGACTTGGATGTTATAACTGTAACAATAAATTTACACCTGTAAAGTGTCTATGAGTTGCAGATGGTAGGGAATTCCTGTACCAACAAATATACATCTGTAAAGTATATCTGAGGTGTTGGTGGCAGGGAAACACCTTTCAGACTACATTTTTGATGGTTTGGCTGGATAGAGGGAGGCTTGAGGGCATTTTCTCTGACATATTTCTAAGATCTACTTTTCTCTCCAGAATTTAGTGAGTACTTTGGCAGGAAGGACACGGGAGTAATTTGAGAGGGTTCTCAGAAGGTTTGAGAACTACTAGAAATGAAGTCAATTTCAGACATTGAAAATGTGGATCTGAAGTGATGCTTTTTAATTGTCTTTTTTTTTTTCTTCGTAGTATTTTATTGGATTTCAAAATCACATATAGTTTCAGTCCATTCTGACAGGTGTGGGTTTTTTTTTTTTTTTCTTTTTTTTTTTGGAATGGAGGTATGATGGGAAGGAACAGCAAATGTACAAGATTTTCCAAAGCAAAATAGAACTGATTTTCAGAATATGCTCTATTTATGATCTCTGAGAACTTAGTCTGCTTAAATGTGCACTTGATATGTACACTTCCAATCCACAAAAAAGTATAACTTTATTTTTTTAAAGGCTGGCTTTTTTATGAAAAATTAATTTAAGAAAGGAGGAAGGGAGGGATATAAGGAGAAAGAAAGAGCAGTGAGTAGAGAAGAGAAGAGGTATTGGGAATCAGATATCTACTCTTTCTTCCTGAAACAGAAAGATTATTTTTTTTTATTTGACAAGAAGAATGAAATGTGTAACAGATGCTGCCATTATGGTTAATGTCTTTGTGCATATAGGCAGACGCAGCAGTGCTGATAACTGCAACAATGGCATCTTTGGTGAATACAGAGCTCCTTATTCTCCTGCTAACCAGGCTACCACATTCTTCTCCACTGTTTACCTATCATCTCATCTTGGATAGCTTCTAACAATGTCAAGTTTAACCTTAACCTGAATATTTTCTTATTGGTTTAATGATACCAGCAATTATTTTAACAACTCTATTTTTTTTTTCCTGCATAAAATAACTTTGACTTCATGAATCAGAACTCATATGACTTTCATAAAAAATTGGAAGATTATGTATTTTTAAAGAAAAGAATACCTTTCCCTACATAGTGGAAATTTATATATATTTTCTTTACAATACACATTTTGTCAGCAGCAACTCAGACAACCATTACCTGCCTGGTAAGTCCCTATTCTTAGGCCATTCGTTGCTCAGTTCAGGCCCTCGTGCTTTCTGCCAGTTATCCTAGGCTAGATGCACAAGAGCATTCACTTAACTCCCCTGGGTGTCAAATGTTGCTGGGCCTGTAATAAAGTCCAAAATACTGTAAATTAATTTGCAGAGATTTACATCAACTTGATCAACTGAAAGAAGTCTCTACTTTTATTAGTGCTGCACAAAAATCATTTTGTCTGTTCTTATACAGTATTCCCAGAAACATTCATTTGTTCCAATAGTTTATCATCAAAAATGTTGATTAGTAAATGTTTAGCCATTATTTATGACCAATTTATCACGTATTTATTACTGATAATTTTCATTACCTAGACTAACATCACGTATCATCTGAAATTAAATCATTATGTAGCAACCTGTTAGTCATCCCATGTTCTCCACCATTCAGGTGAGGTAGTTCTTGAGTTGAGTCCATATCAAATTTAGAAAAGGCAAATTTACTCAAATTGTAGACCTGTAGAAATTGGGTACTAAAATGTTGGCCTAAAATATTTTTAATTATTATTAGATGCTCCAGACTCATGTGAAAAATGTCTCAA
>PPHD01029490.1:0-10591 GCA_002909625.1 Bambusicola thoracicus
CTCGGGGTGGCGGAGGGACCCCAGGGTCACCAAACAGAAGCACCCAGAAGATGAAGTTTGCTCCGCATCCCCCACCCCGCGGGGACACCACCTGCAGCTTCTGCCTGTTTGTATAGAGAACAGCAGGGGCAGCAAAGAGGATCAGCATCAGTCCATGGTATTTTCTGGGCGCGGGTGAAGCAGGGACAAGAAAACATCTATAAGCAAAATCAGGTGCTGTTATATCCTCGAAGCTCTTTCCTCATCCCTTATGCTGAGCAGTCGCAGCACAACCCCAGCCTGCTAAAAGTGTCAGAGTGGTGAGTTCTGTTTGTTGCATGGCCTCCCGAACATACACTGTAATTAAAATGCTGATTACTAAACAGTTTAAATATATGACAGACAGTGCAGTTAAAGCCTACAGTTAGGTCAATATGTGATTTAGATTTGCCATTTAAAAACTCTCATTTAAATTTTGCATACATTAATCACTACCATACTTCAATGTTCTGATATCCACCTGACTACACTATTAAAATAAAACTTGCTGCCCCAGGGAAATCCTACTTATTCTTAATTGTTTCGAGGCTTTGATGGGCTTTTAATCTAAGATTAATTTATGCAATTTTAAATAACTCTTCTTATGATTAATAAGCTTGAAAATTAAAAGGAGTCTAAAGCAATTATAATGAGCATTTGGTCATAACCTCATTAGGAGAAGGAGTGAAGGATACAGCTCTGGAATTCTTACAAGACTACAATTTAAGGTTACTTTCAGAGGAGTCAAACATACTTCTTGATATTGCGAAGGCAGATTAGCCCAGGTCAATGGTAGAACCACGGCTGTCTAGATTAGCACTCTCATGGTTTTTATCCCTCCAATGATATTTAAGATAGTGATGGAAAATGTACCAGGCACCGCAGAGAGACCAAGAACAGCTTAAGCCTGAAAACCTGTACCTACAGAGGAGAGGTCCACACAGCACAACCGAATTCCCATTTTCAAACAGTAACGCACACCCTCCATGATGATTAAAGCCCATTTTTCCACCTTCCTCTGAGGCTCTGGGCATCAGCAGGCCCCAAAAACCTGACCCCTGCATCCAGACTCAGTCAAGAGAGCATTTGTTTTGCAGCTCAGGTCAGCAAGAACCGCTGCAGCTCATCCAACATCTGTAGCACAGCCCTGACTGCACGCAACTCAGCTCCTCCACACTGTGTGCAGGGTGGGTCCAATTTCTGCTACACTCTCTCTGTGGTGCACACCGGTCTAAAATTCACACAGAGCTCTGGTTTTGGCTGTGGCACAGTGGAATCTATTCGCCCATCTGTAGATCATTCTTCCCACAGCAGTTGTGCTTTTTTGCTATTTGCTGTGGAGCCGATAACGGTGCTTGGCACGCCTCGTGGTGCTCAGCTAACAAAACGAGCTCACTCCCAGCAAAGGTATTTTTCATGATGACTCCTAAAAAAGAAAAAAGGCAACCAAAATATAATTGGAGAGCGCTTCTGCAAGTGTTGCTGAGGTTAAGAAGAGCTGCGGAAGAGGAATAGAGAGAGTGGCCCAAGGCTGATAGACTATGTCAACATTAGCAAGCTGTCGACAGCAGAAGCAGATCTGCAGAGTGAAATGGTTGGTGCAGCGTTTTGGGGATGGGGGAGGTTTTGCTTTTGACCAGCTCCGCTCTGCTCTGCGGACGCAGCACCCGTCTGCAGCCGGAGCACGAGGTGCGTGCCTGGAGCACATCCTCTGCTTTGGTTTCATTTGAAATCAATTCGACTCATTAGCTTTGAGAGCTGTCCGTGATGGGAATGAAAGTGTGGTTGGTTGGAAGCTCTGAAAGATCTGGAGGTTCAGACCAAGAACTCACACCTGAACGGAACCCATGTTGATGCAGATGCCTGCTGAGCAGCGTGCTCCAGCTCATGGCTCCCTGCAAGCACACCATGCTCACTGCTACCAACCAGAGAGAGTCCAGCACCAAAAACTGAGGAAGAACTATTTCCTTCCAACACATTTCCCAGAGAGGAAGAAAAGGAAGGAAAAAAGCAGATGCTTTCTACAAGCTTTGAGAAAATGGTTTCTACCAACAGAGAAAATTACTGAGATGGACAGAATTTGAACAGCGTCCTCACTGTTTTCGACCTCGGGGTGGAAAATGCCACAAGGCTGCTTTTAGAAGTACCCCATAGGCCTGCATCCCATCACACGGCTGAACACCATCCGTGCACAGAAACACCCCGATGTTTGCTGACAGAACGGAACAAGAAGCACGCAGATGCATTGAGCTGTACCGTGTCACAGCTACAGAGCCACGAGCAGACCGACACACGGAGCCCTATGGAAAGCCCAGGGAGCACAAAGCACAGCACCGCCACCACTTGGCTTGGGAAGAAGAGAAATCCCTTCGAATGCAGCACAAGGACCAAGGCCACCGTGGCTGTGTTTCAGTAATCTCCCCGACCCCTTCCCCTCCCCAGGCTCTGGCCTTGCCGGGCGGCCCACACCGCAGTGCATCCCCCTGAGCTGTGAGGGCAGACGTGCGGATGGGACGGCCTGCATTTCGGGGCCGTGCCCGTCCCGCTCCGCCGCCGCGGCCTCCATGAAGCGGCGCCTCCTCCCAGCTCTGCGGCAGCCGCTGCCGGAGGAGAGGCTTCAAAAAACCCATCTTTAATTTAAAAATTAGGAACTGGAGCAGGCTGCGAGCGCGGAGGTTGATTGAAACAAAATTTAAATTCCTGTCAAGCCCATTTAAACACAGGGGCCCTTCATAGACAATTAGCTGCTCCCTGTGAACGCGGAATAAACTCAGGCCTGGTCACTGTTAGACGAGCGCAGACCCACTGTGAGGAGCCGGAAAAAAATTAACTAAAATCAGGCGGTATGAAATATTTAGCCTCCCGGTTTATCGCGGGGGTTTGGAAGTGTAAACAAGACAAAAATCGATTCCTCGGTGCCCTCCAATCAATCCCCCAAAATGGTTAGGGCATCTGTTTCTGCTAAATTTTGTTTACTCTGGCAGATTTGCCTTAATTGCAGTTGTTTATCTCCCATTGTCCCCGGGGCCCTAATCTCCCGATTACTAATACTTAACACTCATTTCACATCTAAAGCTACTTCTAATCCTCAACAGGTTTCTGGGGCTCTTAAAATTATCGAAGCCGTGGGGACGGGAGACGCAACCTCTTTGTGAGAGGGACATTTTCCTCTCTGCTACCAGCTGGGCCCAATCATCACCAGGGATGGCTGCAACAAAGGTGCTAAAAGGCTCTTTCACAGCCACCGCCGCTCCGCCGGGAATTCAGCGGATGAAAAAGAGCTTTGATGGAAGAAATCCCAACAAGAGGGCTCTAACAGTCCAGCCAAATAAAGTTACTGTCATAATCGAGTGCTGTCAATCACAATGAAAATCCAATTAAAAATCTTTCAGCGCGGCCCTCTTAAGCAGAAAAATGTCCCCTATTTATATGCGTTTTTGTCAACCGCACGAATTAGAAAGTCGTATTAATTGATTTTTTACTACTTCAGGCCCCGATCCTCCAGCTGAATTTCTGTGGATGCAAGAATCAACCGGCACAAATCTGATTAAGGGATTTGCGGCACAATGCGCACAGGTCAGAGGAAGCACTGCCTGCACCCCGGCTCCGCGCTCTCCTCATTCACAGGCAATTACTGCTCTTATTTAATACTGCAGGGTAGTCCTGAGGTGCCACAGCCCACCGCTGCCGGCTCCGTACAAACGCCAGCAATCTGAGTTCATACTGTAGCTTTGAATCAATGGAAAATTCCAGTTTTATTACACAAATAAATACCGCACAGAGATTTCCAGAGCTGCCCGTTACAGCGCGTCCTGTGGCGGATTTGGAGCGAGAGGAAAGGACAGGATTCTTGGCATCAAAAATATGCTTCACCTTGGAAGTATTCACAGATCTATTTATTTGTAATAAATGTCATTGAATCGTAAGGGCTGGAAAGATCACCAAGACTATCCAGTCCAGCCAATACGCAGGCAAGGGAACAGAGACAGAAGCATCAGTAACGTAAGAGCACAACCCCTCAAGATATTTAGCTGAAAGACTTGCGATTGTGCTACCAAGATGAGTGAGATGTAAATATTTGCCTGAGCGTCTGGAGAAATACAGAAGCACCAGAAGTGCCAAACGAAACACTTGCTCAAATTAAACTGCAAAGCCCAGGAGACCCAAGTCACCAAAAATATTAACCATCATCCGAGCTGCATCACTCGAATATCACTGTTGCCTATTTGTTTTTGTCCCGTTTCCTTACATTTTCAATGCTTCTTCGTGCAGGCTCAAGTGCTCTTTTTCACATCTCACTGGAAAATGCCACTTCGTTGTGCAGCTTTAGGGCATGTTAGTAAGAGAAAGTCAGACTTTCACATTTTCTGTACAAAGTCAGTGGCATGTTGAGCAGTGGGACTGCAGAAGACAGAGAATGAACGTAACACCTTAAAACCCCATTGCTCAGAAGTTAACCTTGTCACAATCTTAGTCTGCTGTAATTGCTGGATTTAGTGACACCGACGGAGCGTATTTCTCCATCTCAATAGCTGATCTCTCAAGTGACAAAGAAGAGCAAATCATATCCCTAAGGACAGAAACAGTGGACAGAGATGGAAAGAGAGGAAGATCCATAACCCACCTTCCTCTATTTCAGCAGAGGGGAATAGGTTGAGCAGTGCAGTCACCTGAAATCATACATCTATTTTTCCTCCAGCTAAGCTACCCTGACCAAGAGGGATGACAAAACACAGTAACAGGAACACCCTGAGTCCCACTGAAATGCCAGCATCAGTGAAGTCAATATAAAATCTTCACTGACTCCAGCATAGCCAGGATTTCATCCAGGACTACTTCTCCGCTGTTTGTCTGAATTGATCGACTGAAGATGCAGTTTAATATTAATCATGTTTACAGCAGCCGAAGTACCTGGCTTTGTGCTTGTTTCCTTAGGAAATCAGAGAAGAGCCCTCTCCTTCCCATCTGGCGTGTGTTTCAGTGTCTGTCAGAATTTCTCCTTGTCATGGGGTGAATGAACTGGGATCACTGCGACAGAGGAGAGTTTGAGTGTTTGCAAACAAAGCTATCCATCACAGGTGCAAGAACTGACAATTCTTCTCTGGGCAAATCACCTCTGATAGGCGATCCTGCGCTGGCTCAGGAAAACAAATGTTTGCAAGCAGCCAAAGAGTGAAAATTCTGGGCTCAGTGTGATCCAACAATGACGCACAAACATCCAGACAGACTGCGACGGAAAACATTCACCTGTAAGCTGTCTTCAAAAGATTTACCAAATGTCTCTGTGAAAAGCCAAGTGCAGACAGCACTCTGCTCCCTCTCAGAAGTTAAGGTCATGAAAACCTCGATCTGTTCAGCAATCTCAGCTACTCAGTGATGCCACGGCTGCAACACCAAATCAGCTGCTGGGGAAAGCCTTCCATTGCAAACATGAGTGGAAGTATATTACTGGCTTTACTCTGAAAGTTTACATGAAAATACAGGTAGGATTATGCTGAACTTTTGCTTGTTTGCTGGAAACACAAAGTATTTCCTACCAGCTGCTAGCAAGGGGCTAACACAACAAGCCGCACACAAGTTCAGCTCTACCTGGTAAGAAATGCTCCTGGCCACACTCTAGTGAATATCACCACTTAAAATACTGCTGCTTAAAAGCTTCTTATCTCCGATTTCCTACTTTTGTTATGGACAAGGGAACATCCAGACAGAACCCATTTTTGAAAATCTAGATATCCCAAGTTTAAGTAAAAAGCCCACACGTATAAATATAAAAACAAATATCTACCTGAAAAAATGCCTACTGTAGCTTCTAAGACCTAAATGCCACTTCTGAAGTGTAAACAAGCACTGACGAAGGCACAGGGACAAGGAACTTCAGCACTGCACCAGGCTGCAGCTAACCAACCAGCCAGCCAGCCAACCAGCCAGCCAACTAACCAGTTTTCAACACAATAGCCTTTTTGCCACAGAGGAGGTACAACCTATCACTCAATTCTGAATTGATAAAACACCAACATAAGAAGCGTTGATAATCTAAATTTGAAAAAGGAGGAAAGCTAGAAGCTGTGACTCAGATTTGGAGACCTAAACAAAAATGATTGGTGTAAAAGGAATCCAGAGCGGATGCTGGCCGGATCCTCGGCCAAAAGCACAGCCTCTCCCCACCCAATACTTCCCTTCAGAAACCCAAACGGTATCTTAATGACTGTACTTTTATGCATTCACGTGAAAGCATAAAGGAATGACTTCTACGTGCTTGACTTCTGGGATTTCAAATACAATTTCTTTAAGCAGATCGCTTTCATTTGTACAGCCAGATGCAGCATGGTAGAGTTCAATGCTGTACTAACAAAAACCAAGAGACGTCAACAAAATCTGCTGGCTTTCTGAGAAGCACATACAATCTGCAAAATAAAAGGCCAAGTTTCCAGCTAAAGGAGAGATTTTAAACAATTACCAAAGCAGATAGTGATATCATAAAGGCAATTTCTGCGCTGGCTTGTTTTCTGAAACTCTCTTTGCCTCTGAACAGCTAGAACAGATAATAACTATTAGTAAATCAAACTCCTGCAATATCCAGCTGTGTCTCACACATTTACATACAGATAGAATGGGTATATGTTTTTAATATGTATGCGATACGTACTTTTACCACAGCTGAAGTGCATGCTACAAAGGAGGAGGAGAATGGGAATGGAATCAGCATGAGATAATAAAGTGGCCTAGATAAAGTATTAGCCAGCGATTGATCTCAAACAGGGGATGTTGCTTCTCTCTGACCTGATTACTTACTATGCATAGATTCCATTAAATAGAGCTTAGAATGGAAAGCTTCTGAAAAATACTGTAAATGCAGTCAGATCTACAGCTTCCCGAGCTGCACCAGTGCGCAGATGCCTACCCATACGCTCGGCACAAGGAGATGGAACCTTCCCCGTGCTGCCCCATCACACATCCTCAATGCATGCAGCCTGCTCCAGCGGGCCATGATCCCCTGGGAGCCTGGCTTGCAGTGCCAGACAGCTCTGTGGTGTAAGAGGAAAAAGAAAGTTCATGAAAAAAATAATCTCTATGGAAAAGAATTGTTAAGATCTTCCTTTTCATGGTGGAAAGTGGGCGAAGAGGGGCAGGAATACGTTATGATGCTGCTCAGACTTCCATGGCGCTGCAACACAAGCAAGTTCCATTGATTCTATGCCTTCCTCTTCTTAGGAAGAAATTGGAGACAGAAGAGACAACGCAGAAAGAACAAGGTTCAGAACAACCACCAGTGAGTTACAAAGATCACTCCCACTCTGGAATAGACCACTTGCCAACTGCTGGGTGAAATCACTCATTTGTACCCCCATGGAAGAAGTCTGCTAACTGGAAATACTGTGAAACAATTAAATTGCTGATGATGCATACAGAGAAACCAGCGTTATGCAATTTTTTGTGTGGATGGGTATGACGGAGAGCGAGTGTAGATATAGGAAGTTGACTTCTATCTGCTGTTGTGGAAATCAGGTGTTTGCTTCCACAGGAATACCCATGGTACCAGGAAGCCTGACTTTATACAGGAATTTCACACAGCCTTGGCATTGGCCCTATTTTCTAGGAAGATGTGCACAGTGCCCTTCCTAAGATGACAGGCAGGGTAAATGCATCCCTGCTGCAACCCTATGACTTCGCTGGAGTCGCCAATGTGGCACTCCAGGTACTGTGAGCCAGCTCTTAAAATGCCTTTAACAATTCACTGATTATCAGGAGAGCAGAACAAGATTGATGTTCTGCTCCCTTCATTTTGCTTCCAGTCTTTAATTATACTAAATTGGTTACAAAATAGTGACTTCCAGTACGGTTAATGTCCATAGGGGAGAAAGCCTGCACTCTGCTGTTTTGTCTGAAGCTAACGATGATAATGTGTTACACCTTTCATCCTTGCCAGTACATCTCCTTTAAATCAAAACAATGAACAACATGAAATCCTGCTTTCACTGAAATCAATGGTAAGCTGACCTTGAGAGCTCCAGGACTTCACTGATAGTATCTGTATCACTCTACCCACTGCCTGTTAACACAGAGATATCCATCAGAATTACAAGGAAGGTTTAGGAAACGGAGGAGGGGAAACCAGAAAGGCTGTTTTGGTCAGTAATTCAAGAATTCAGAGGATATTTAACAGCTTTTAGTCTGGCCCCGTTTTCCAACTCAGCATGGAAATGTATACAAACGTGAATATGCATGTTCAGATATGCTTGTGTTGGTGGGGATGGGCCAATGGTTAGGTTAGATGACCTTAGAGGTCTTTTCCAACCTCAGTGATTCTATGATTCTATAGATATATGTAGATAGATATAGAAATACATACGTATATTTGCATGTGAACATTACAAATAAAGTGCTCCTTGACAAGGCTGGCTAAGTCTAGGAATGCAAAGAATTCGTCTGGAGAGCAACCACTGAGCTCCCAGTGAGCGCTGCAGGAGCATGCCATGTTCTGAGAGCCCATCGCACTGCAGGGGGAATTGAGAGCAGCTGTTGGGGCTCAGCCACACTGCAGGCAGCGATGGGGTCACTCCTTCCTTCCAGCAGCAGCCTGCTTTGAGCTTTAGTATTTGCTGCTGCACGTTCATTTATAATTGACTAGGAAGTATCATAAGGGAAAAAATGTGTTAAACAAAAGATTTTGTTTAACAAGTGGGAAGGCCTTTTTTTTTTTTTTTTTTTTTTTTTTCTGAGCAGCTATAATTTTAAAATTATTTTACGAAACACCTCCTTAAAAGGGGCCCAGCACACTCCAGGGCATGTAGTTGTAAAGATAAATCTGTGCACTTCCCCGGTACTGCAGGCACTCACCCTTTGGCCTCATTTTTATGACTGTACACCCTGGAGTGGTGTTATTGCTTACAAACATACATATATACTTATGGGGGTATGTGCGATCTGCAGATGTTTTATTTATAAGTGGCAGGCCTATTGCATCACTGAAACACGCATTTACAAACAGATATAGGTTTTATGAAACCCTATTCTGTTGTTTTAATAGCTAAGCTATCCAGCCATAGCATAATAGTGCACAAGGTAAATGTGTCTACATTTCTAGAACCTGTTCCAAGTTTTCTCAGATGTGACTAACTGCAAGAATTTCCCAACCATCAAAAGTTAATAAAAAAGACAAAATAAGGCAGCGGAAGCCTTCCTTCCATACGAGATGCACACCACCACAAAGTGGAGGGGGCTCTGAGAAACTTCAGGGCCTCGTTGTGCCGGGGTGCTGCAGTGGGTGCCTAACTCCAGATGTAAACCTACTGAAGTTAGTATCCTCAAAATGAAATTCAGAGTTGAACACTTTACTAACCAGGGCCTAAATTGAGACTAGTCTGGATCGTGCACTACCTGCCCCAGGCAGCTTTGGAGATTGGCTTTTAACTAGAGAACGGCTGCAGTAGAAACACAGGGTTTTTTTCTTTCCTTGTAGTTCGTGGAATGCAAACAAGAAAGGAAATGATGAAACGCGTTCCGTATCCTGTTGAAGTCTGCTGAAATTATTTCTACATGATGCAGAGAAAATAAATGGTGATGACTTTACACCAATCTCCAAGTGACACGAAATGCAGCACATAAAGAAAGTAACAAAACCCTTAACAATCAAAGCTATTTGATGTGAGTCAGAGCAGGCTACAGCTCCTACCTCCAACAGAAATTCCTGTAAATACCCTGTATTTTTCTAGCAGCTCAGTAACAGCACCGCGCACCAAACGCAAAGCCATGGGGGACCATCCCGGAGCAGGCAGTCTGTCCTCACCTTCCTGAAGCAATGACAGTCACAAGAAAAGGAAGTGGTCTCTGAGCTCAGATTCCAGTGCTGAGAGCCCTTCTATAGGAAGACCAAAGCTACATATTAACTCAACCTGCTGTAGCCAATCTAATCTCATTCCACGTGAACATAAGTGAAAACAGGAGCTCCTGCACGTCATTAAAAATACACTGCTCTGACCAAATCTCCAGCTTTCAATCTTCACATTTTGAAAGCTTAAGGCTGGCAAATGATGGCAAGGCGTGACCTACATCAGGCTGTAATCCCCGGACACACAAACTGAAAAAAAACAGTGTATTGAGCATCAAAATAGTTCTGTCTGGAAATTGATACTGCCTGCGAAAGTCCTGTATTGACTGCCCGCATCACAAGTGCAGCTTCGGCCACAACAAAGGGAACAGCAAAATATCCATTATCTGCACTGGCATCAGAATTCCACCTTTGGTGCGCTCTCTGTAACCGTGTAATTGCTTCACGAGCCCAAAATAGTTTAAATTTGCACACACTGGAAAATACAATAAAAAAACAAACAAACAAACAAACCCAAACCCCACAAAATTAGCGATAAGAATTTTAAAAAAGGCAACAATAAACCAACAAGAAAACCCCAGAACTCTACTTCTGTGTACAGTAATAAAAAGCATTCAGAGAAAAGTCATACTGGAGGCTCTGAAGTTTCACTTACCATTAAATCTTCAGGTGCTGGTCTTTCCTTTGGTTGCTTTTTCATGCTACATATCATAAGAAAAAACATTCATATATAAACAAATGCTT
>PPHD01029493.1:0-10590 GCA_002909625.1 Bambusicola thoracicus
TTGATGGACAGGTCCTGGCTAAGGATTGTGTAATTCTTTAAGGAGCAGATGGACAAGGCCAGGGGCAAGGAAGGAGGGATAAACTGCTGCTAATGGCCGGGAAATGGTCTTTTTTGTGGACTTATCTTGAGGAAGATGGCTATCTCAGGAGGTAGGCACATGACTCTTACTCAAGCACCCAGGAATGTCACGAGGCAGGACGAAAATTAGAGTAAAAGAGGATCCTGCAACCATGAAGTTAGGGTTTTCTGACTACAGATCCCTCATGAAGAAGGGAGGGTTTTTCTGACTACAGATCCCTCATGAAGAAGAGAGAAGGTTCCTGCCATCAGATCCTTCTCTATGGACTGCAATGCTGACGGACTTCCCTGAACCTGCTGCCTGAGACCCGCTGCTTCCTCCGAGACTCTGCGGCCTCCTCCTGGACCTACCCGGTACCTGCACCTTCTCGTGGCCTAAGACTGGCCTCGCTGCCCCTGCACTTCGGCCTTGGACCATCGGAACGGTTTGCAAAGGGAATACAGCTGGATCTGTGGTGACTATCCCCGCTTAATGCAAAATTCTTGCTTTTTTCCTATCTTTTCTATCGCTTGTCTTCCCTTCCCCATCACCCTAATCCGTAATAGCGTCCATCTTCCCCTTTCCCCATCTCCCTTACTAATATTTGTAATAAACTGGTTGGACCAACATCTGGACTGTTGCTTCTTAATCTCACGCCGGGTATATATATACATCAAAGAACCTCTTCTCCCTCCTATAAATTGGAGCGAGACAGTGAATTAAGGAATTTCGATACCCTCTAGCTCACCTCATGTCCTTGTAAGAGCCAGGTGCAGTGCGTAAGTATAGGAATCCCATTATTTTCATCAGCTTTTGTTATGTAATCCACACCTTAAATGCAGTACTAGCTTTCTGTATAAATTCAGATCCTTGCCTTTGTGTCTATTCATGAAGTTTGTGATACAAGAATCACCCATGAATCACTGTCAGAACACTCACAAAAATCAAGTTTTAATTGCATTTCTCTTGCTTTCTCTGTCTTCTAAAACTTGAGCAAGAAAAGACCAGACAAATTACAATGCAAAACAAACTAACAACAAACTCCTAAACAGAAAACATACAGTACTGTATTATTTGTAGAGAGACTTTTTGAATGCAGACCTTGCTTTCTATGTCTTTACATGTGCAGAATTGTGAACACTCCTCTTATTCCCAAATGAAGCGATCCAAGAGACTGGTGGCAGTTCACTGCAGCTTTTTAATATGATCTGCTTGCTACTATTCATTGCAGAAAGATGTTTATTGGGCAGCATATTCTGGGAATTATTTCATTGTACTACACAATGGCAAAGCCATTTATCAGCTTGGATCCACTCATTACCCTTTTCTATTAGACAATACCTTTCTACAAAGATATTGTCTTCCAAAACGCTGGCCATGTGGTATGAAATAATAAACACTGGAGCTATCACTGAAAAGCATCTTTCCTGGCTTTGCCAACAAAGCTTTTCTTCTGGGGAAATATGCTCAGACAGGAGGCTCCTCCTTTTCCTTCCCAGTGACCTCCAAGCCAGCATCTGTCTGAGAATGAGGGGCCTCTCTCAGTATAGTGACAGTGGTTCAGCTGGGCTTTATAGGTCATGGAAAGTCCATCTAAGGGCAAATGTGATATTTCATAGGCTTTTGTCACCCTTGCAAGTTCTGGATTATTTTCTTCTCCATTAAAACTATATTGTGGCTAAAAACCAACACCAACAAACCAAATAAACAAAAAACCCAACCCAAACAAAACAGAAAAACAAGCCCCCTTCTTGCTAATTTGTTTACTCATTGACTTTCATGTGATGCAGGAATTGGCAATGAGGTCCCTGAGCTAACTCTTACAGTATCAGTACATCAGTATTCAGGAGTCCAACTGCCATTTGCAAATCTGTGTGGATGAATGCAGTCCAAAAATTTACAAGTTGGATCTAAACATCAAATTCTGTTTACTGTAGAATTTAAGGTAAATCTTGAACAAACAGTAAGTGAAAAAATGTGAATCTACAAAATTGAGCAAATATGAACTTCTGATTTTAATCAGAAATATGGTTTGCTTCCTCTTTCTATCTCTGACATACGCCTGTTTTCACACGAATTTCCTCTCCACATATGTGTCTGGGCTTACAAAAGTAGATTTTTGAAGCTAGATCTCAAGCTGTAGTATTAACAGTTTCTTGCTTAAGTCATTTTCTGTAAAAGTTGTGGCCAAATTTCTAGTGATGATGCAGAATGTTATGTAGCTAAAGACCCAAATCTTCTCCCTGACTGACGAAGCACCATAGTACAAATTACTCAGTGTGTGAAAGGATACTTATGATCCTGATACAAAGAATGCTCTGCACTGGCTTGTAGCATGAAGCCCTTCAATAGAGCTTTTTTTTTTTTTTTTTTTTTTTTTTCAGATTTGTATTACCTTTTTACACTTGGTAAGCTTTCTTTGCTTCAAGTGCATTTCACTTATATTAGAATGATTTAAAATGTTCTTCTAATTGAACTCAGTGTAATACACTAGTGCACAAATGACAGAGGAAGGCTGTCAGTGTTATTTCTTTGTGCTGCTGAAACACTCCCTTGAGCTAGAAAGAGAAATTCTGAAAAGAGATGATGTATACTAGCATTAAAAATATCTCACCACCTGTCAGATTTGGAGGGCAGCCCAGGGTAAGAGTGGGACCTTTAGGCACTTGAACTTCACACTGATGGAGCTTGAGGAGCATCTTGACAGCGATGGAAATGAACTTGAGACTGAAAACTGAAGTGAAGAGGAGCAGTTCAGCTAATGCTGTGGCTGCCCAAAGTACAGAACATCGCTGGAATCAGCTGTATCACAACTCAGGTTGCTCATGATGAACGTCAGCCTCTGGAGGGCAAACCAGCAGCAGTACCACTTCCACTCTGTCAGACGGGGTACTTAGGGAAGAAACATGCATCACTGGAAATACCCTTTGTGTTTCAAAACTGACCTCTCTCCCCTGAATGCACTTCACAGGGCATAATGCTATCTGAAGTACACAGAAGTTAGCGTGTGGGGAACAGACAAAAGCATAGATAAGCTGTCATATGCAGTCCCAGAAGGAGCTGTGTGCCTGTTTAGTTTCATATTAAGCAGGATAACAGAATGCAGTAATGAGTTAATATTTATTGTCAGCATAGGATTTTGATGACAATAATAAGAGTTCTTCTGTGGGCAGCCTCTTCATTGCTCAAGCAATGGAAGGAAATCAATCCAACCCCTGAACCATAGGAAATATGGATCTGATCTTCATCAGCCTGTCAGATGCCTGTAACACACCCAAGGTATAACCTTACCAAGCTGGTTCTGCTGCAGATACTATGCTGCAGCTGCCACCCTGCTCCTCTGCACAGAGGTGCAGTCAGATCCCAGACTTTCAGCACTCCACCAATGATTCCCATCTTGCCTTGGGTTTAAGCAAATAGTTAAGTTTCCCAAGAGCAATTCACACATGTGGTGACATTTGTTAGTGTGTGTCCATCCTTGTCTGAGCTGCAGCATGCTTTTTCTAGTATCCAGAGACAAAATGTGTGCAGACGCAAGCTGATGGAGGTCCATTCAAGCTTTCTTCTTCCAGTAGATGAAGAGAACAAATGAAATAATTTCTCTTCACATCACTTCTATTTGCCTGGATCTCTGCACCCTTTTGAGGGTTCCAGATCTCTCAGTTGGCAGACAGAGGCCACTCTTTCTGTTGCTGTTCAGAGGAATGAATCACTGGAATGATTCTCTGCAGAGATTATACATCTCATCCATCTGTGTTCCTCTGTGGCATGAATGCAGAGAAAGGGTAGAGGACATCCACCAGGCACAGACCCTACTTATGTGTAAAGATGATAAAACTGAGAAGCTGTCAGACTATACAGTAAACTACTAATTAAGTAGGAATGCAAGGAACGCTCTATGACCTAGATGTTCAACCTAACCTGAGCTGTGAAACCTTACAATCCATCCAGGAAGAATGGATAGATACTTGGTTTTTTTTTCAGATAGCAACTGCTACTTTAGGTGTCTTCTGCTTCAGTCTAGGATGACATTATGAAGTCTAACTTTACAGACTCAGTCGTATTTTGCATTTGCTTGGGTGAGTCTGAATTTCATCTGAAAAGCAATAAAGAATTGAAAGCAGGACAATTACTTAGGAAACTGAAAATGCCGGAGGAACTCTTGGATGTGCTTCTCTTCCCCATCTTACTGCATGTGAACAACAGCTTTCCTTACAATTTTCAGCAGAAAGTATTTGGAACTCTCATTTTGACTTCCTGATTTGAGTGTGTGCTTGATGCCACGCAAGAGCCTACAGTTACCAGAAGCGCTGAAACATAATGCTGTGCTTCAACATGAATATTCAAGCTCTTTCAGGAGGACACTGCTAAGATCATTACAATTGCTAATTACAAAAAGTGGTAGCCAAAACTCCCACTTCCTTCCATTATTCTTACATCCTGCAGATGTCCTGATTTAGCCAGTTAATCACTGGATTCTCTCGGGAATCATCTGGTTGTTCGGTTTCATTGTTGCCTTTTTATTAAAAAGTTGCTTTGAATTTTTAGTGGGGTGTTTCTCATTTTCTGAAATGTTATGTTTTGTTTCCTAAATACTGTTCATGATATTGTTTTTCTTAGATATTGTGCTTGTTGGTGTGCACTTAAAAGGTCCCTGTGCCATATTTTGGTTCCTGGGAAAACTGCAGATATCCCTTTACTCAAAGTAGGTATCTCGTTTTACCTTCAATCACACTGCCACCTGCCCACTCTCAGCTACAGCAGCTCTTTCAGTAGCTGTGTCATGTGGCTTATGTGACTTTTGTTTACATCTTGAAACATCCTTCTTGTTTTTGAGGCCAGTCCTGAAGGCTGGGCTGGTGTCAAACCATTCCTTGTGGAATGATTGGCCAATATCCCCTGGCCATTCCAGCACTTCTGTGCTACCTGTCCACTGCAGATATCTGAATGCCTTCTTAACTTTTCAAGTGCTCTAATTTTCCCACAGTTAACAAACTAGTATAGAACTACCAAATAATTATCTTTGAGGAAAGGGATGCACAGGGAGGGAAGGTCAACCACTAGGAAGCCATAATGCCGAGGACTGGAAACACGTAACAGTTGTATTATTCTGACTGATGCAAGAGACTGTATTTGTAAAGCATTTATGCTGTATCATGTTTGTAATGCACTGGTGTGGTACTCACTGCATGGCATAATCTGGCACTGTGAAAACTCATATCCTTTGAAAAGGCCACTAATGGCGAATGGGAATAGAGATAATTACAGGAATTGGCAGAGTTAAGCCATCAGATCACAATAGCAAATTTGGCCACAGAATTGATTAGCAGCATGAGAGACTCTTCTACATCAGAACAAGTCCTATTTTACCCTCCTCGTTCCAACAAGCCCACAGAGCTTGGCTCCATGATTGCAACAGAGTCCACACTTAGGCACAGATGTGCTGAACACATCTCCTTTGTTTTTAGTTGAGGTTTTGTCTGTTTGTGTGTGTTTTGTGTATGTCATTTTTGGTTTTGTTTTTTTTTTTTTTTTTTTTGTGTGTATGTTTTTCTTTTTTTTTTTCCAGTAAACTGTATAAAAGTGATGTGTTTATTCCTTCTATCTAACTTAATGTACCTGAAGATAAAGTCTCTTCCCCTCTGCACATGCACAAACCTCTGCGCTGCATCACCACCAAAGATTCAACTACCAAACCATGTGTGCAAGGGTGAAAAGCACAAATCTCACTCTGTTTATGTTATTTGCTGATTTTTCAGTCAAGCCTAAAACTACTGGTAGGTCACCTTCCTGAAGCACTGGAGCTCAATCTTCAGAAGCTGGCCCCAGGGACGCACTCCAGGCTCTTCAGAAGTGATAGCCAAAGCCATGGCCAGAGGAGAAGCATGAAAATGGAAGAGCAATGTGAAAAGTGAGATAGGTGGGTAGAGTGGGTGATAAAAGGGATGGCAGGGGGAGATAAATAGGAGAGAAAAGTACTTCTTATGATCCCTGAAAAAAAAATCTCACACAAAGAGAGTTTTAGGGAATAAAAAGATGTCAGTCTTCTTTATTCTTTTATTTCTGTGGATGAGTCTGAAGGAAAAAAGAATGTTAGCATGTTGCATGGATGATGTTACTCCAAAATTCACATTATCCATCTGTTAGGATATTTTCATTCATTACAACCCTATGTCTGGTTTATGTTGCTTTTTTAGAGAAGGTACTGAAACCCCAAAGGAGCTGGGTTTTTCCCTTGTCGCCATCTTGCACAGCATCTCATCCTTTGCATCAGAGTGCAAAACTGTCTGTGTAATTCATCATCAGGCAACACCTGAGCTGTGCTGGAAGAGATTTCTGCCTGTAGCAGCAGAAATCAATGCCTTTGGTATCTTTCCTTGGTCACCCAAGACCCACTTACAAGTCTGAACCTCAGAAGTTTCTCCTGAGGCTTATCTCCCGGAGTTGTATGGAACACCAAGCTATCACGTCCCCATACAAGCAGTAGGTGTGTGGAACCAAAATGAGTCCACATGGGAACTTGCCCATGGTTGCTTTCATGCAAAGTGCTGAGGGTTGAAAACATACCAACAGTCAAGTGATGGGCATTTATAATGCTGTGTGAGCTCCAGCCTGCTAGTCAGTATATTAAAGGATATTTGATCTTCCCTGAGTTTTCCTGTTAGCATGAGAGGCTTGGCAGCCATCCAACATCCATCCCCTCCTGCTGGATTGCATCCTCCTGCATTGCCCATCCTACTCATCTCTTTTAACCTTGCCTTTGTGTAGCACTTCACATCTGTGCTGTGTAAAATCTAATCCTTCGACAGCTTTCTTAATCGCAGCTGAATTCATTAGCTCAGATTCTTGGTTACAGGATGCAAATTCAAGCGTTCTCCCAGGTATAGCTGAGGGGAGAACTTAGTCGATGATATTTTTGAACCTCTTCCTTTGATATAAACACTGGCCTTGGAACAATTCTTCTCTGCCTTGTGGACTTATTTTTCCCCATTTGGAAATACTGAATAAACTGAACAAACTTGGCGGCACATTAAAGCTTGTTTGGAACCTCACACAAAAGATTCTGTGTAGCTCAAAAGCCAGAGAAATGTGTTCATATGTGATTGAACATAATAGTCCAAGATTAGAAAATCCAGAAAGAAGCGGGGGATTAAAAGCTTGCTTTCATGAAAACCTTCATGACTCTGGAAGAAAGTCAATGCAATGAGATACACAGATGAGAGTAAATGTGCTGAACTGCATCACTCTATCACAAACCAGGCAGAATGAAAGGAAAATTTTACTCATTTCGCCTCCACTGTTATCCTGTATCTAGGCATGAGTATAAATTTTTAAAGCCTTGCATTATTAAAGCTATATATTTGTGTCAGCAAATTGTACGTAATCTGTTTTGTAAATATTAGGAGTTCTAAGCCCTTGGGCCAAAAGTCTGCTGGAAGACGCACACATACAGTTCTGATAGTCTTCAGTTGAAGTTACGCAGGAAACAGAAGAAATCATAATTTGTGTGTTCCAAATGCACTCCTTTTAGAGACATAAATCACTGGGAAAATAAACTGGGCTGAATTTTTATCTGAGATACATTACTGTAACTGAGATAATAACACAGCTAACTTATGGTCATTTAAAAATGCCCATAAATAGCAGAACTTCAGCTGTTCGTTGCAAAGCCTTATGGAGTCTCCCTCTGCGAAGGGCCTTCAAAGAAACTCTAAAATTGATGTTAAAAATGAAATTCCTACCCATCACCAAGAGTTCTGTGCATTTTAACAGAAGAGAGCAGCAAAGCAGTAAGTCACCTAACAGATCTCATAAGCAAATTTTTCTTATTCGCTCCTCCAGAAGGATAGATCTGTGAGATCTGCTACCTTAGTGTGCAACTTAGTGTTGTTAGATTTCACTAGTGACATTAATAAATGTGATTGGAATTTTCACCCATTATATCTTGAACAACCTAGAACAGTATATTCCTCTTCTGAAATTTCAGTGCTGGTCTCCACAACTGTGCTATGGAGCTTGTCCTTCTAGTGACACTTTTCTATTCTCGTGAAATCAAAAAGCATGTTTCTCCATGATTTTAGATTAATTCTATACTTCTGCAGTTCTGTCTCTAGAAAAGCACCCATTTCAGAAATAGGCTAAAAAATTTTGGGATGAAAGGTATCAGTCACACCATCTTGCATAACTTTCCTCTGCACTGCTGTAACAGAGCCCTCTCGTTCCCATTTTTTTGCAATGAAGAAAACCCAAATTATCTAGTTCTAGAATAGAATAGTCCCAAATTAGCGGGAAAAAAAATGGATCTTGATACAGATTTTATGTTGGAATTACTTAGGATTTTTTTTTAGTTTTCTTCTTTAAGGAGCAAGGTTTCCTTTATTTCACCTTACTTAGTTGTTTTCAAAACTAGCACATGGATCCAGAACCAGCTTTTAAAGACTGTGGTCAGGAGCTGTCTGATCTCAGTCTGGGGAATGGGTTCATCTCCTTTTACCTCTGTGATTTATAGCGTTGTGTGGCAAGGACAATAAAGCGTTATTACGATTCAATGTGTGTTACTTTCCTCTAAGGAAAGGGCAACCTATTAGGAAAATGGCACGAAACCCAGTGTAATTTGAAAATAACATAGCATAACTGATATTTCTTTAGAACGGGCTTACATGAAAGGGAATCAGAGGTTAATTGTGCAAAATAATATTACTCCACATCCAAATGCCATTTCTAAATGTTATAGTACATTAAAGTATACTGCAGTGAATTAATAGTCCTAACAGAGATGATAAGCATCAGTGGACTTGAGGAGGTATCCTGCAGCTGCTTTCTGTCAAATATAACTAATATTAAGGAAACAAGTGTATGACTGCTTTTGATCAGAGTTAATGAGACATTAACTTTGAATAAAGCGTCTTTAAAATAAAACTTCCCTATTATATTTTAGCAAAATATCACTAAACACATTTTCAGTAATGACAGGGCTGGAGTGATTCTATGAAGGAATTTGGCAGGCCAGAATAACATACATGTTGCTTCCTAATTTGAGGTGTCACTCTCAATGATGGGTGCTGGAGCAGCAAACCCAGGAAGTCTGTCCTTGTTCCCAACACAAGTGGTATGCAAAAGTCAAGCCAGAGCAACTAAAGGTGAACAAATAATTTTAGCCAATGTCCACATGAAAGTAGTGGCTTTCAAATGCTGAGGTGCTAGGAGAAACAGTGTAGAAAACGATGATCAAGCATCTGCCCTCAAAGCCCTGTACCTTTCAGTGTCTGTTGACTTGATGTGTGGGAGATCATTTATAAAGAAAGCTCCTCAGTGTTGCAGAAGTGGACTTCTATGTGAAATTTGCTAAGGTAATTACAGGATTCAGTGGCCTTTTATCCACATCTTTTCAGTAAGTGTGGGAATTTTTTTCTGCTTTTGAAAAGTCTCCCCTGGAAAGGCTGCAGAAATGCACTGGAAATTTTGTCACTCTCAGCCCCCCCTTGATCATGACTGCTGGGCAGATCTGAGGGGAGGACAGAGGCAAAAGGCCACTAATTGACCTTGTAGTATTTCAGGACATATGAGCCTTTATTTATACACCATGTCCGTAGAAACTCAGATCACAAGCCTACCAGTGAAGTCAGTAGGGTCCCAGGCAGCTGTATTGCCCAGTCTCACTAAGAGAGAGATGCACTTTGCTCTGCTGCTAGGTATAGATTAGAGATACCTGCTCCTGCATTTGGCTGAAGGTTCCAAAGGTAATGCATAGAAGTTGCACAGAGTTCTTCACTGAAAGAAAAGCAGGTTCTGCCGAAAGAAATACTTTGGGTTGGCACACAAGTTATCACTGAATGATGTGAGGAAGAAACTTAAATTTCTCTGGGTTTCATGGCACCAGTCTCCAGGACAGAGCTCTCAAGTAATGAGACAGAACAACTTCCTCAGACCTTCATATGTGTGCTGATCTATTATTGCCTTAAGCAAAAAAGGTACAGCATAAAGCAAAGTAAATAACTGCATTACAATGCAATGCACACTCTAGAGCACTGTAATTGTAGACATAATTGTAACAGCAGGTCTGTGTTGTCCAGCTAAATAGAGATCTATAATTCAGACCATGCAGAATGCAGTGTGGTTTGCACCTCTCGGTATCATAAATCTAAGGCAGGAATTTTACTCTTAGTACGTGCTGTATTGCAACTTTCTTTACTGTATGGCGTTGCCATCAACTGCAAGGATAACCTACATCAATTCAGTGCTAATAGGACTCTCTAGATATCATTGCCCAAGTGTCTCTGGCCAATTAAAGTTTTTAACTTAGACAGTTCAGCATAAATATTCTTTAATACCAATTATCACAACCCATTTATCATTATGATAGTTTTATGATTGTACCAGCTTTTGCAGACCTTGGAATATAAACAGCAAGGAAAAAACCCATAGCCTGAATGAAACATCATCTTGCTGTTGAAATAGCATCCTGACATTATTACATGTCATGTGATATCAGAGCATGAATGAATGCTCCAGGATAGGTGTCCAATTCAA
>PPHD01029494.1:0-10590 GCA_002909625.1 Bambusicola thoracicus
TCAGTTCAACACCAACTCCTCCATTAAAGAAGCACACTGATCCTTTTTTTCTACAAAGGCAGGTAGATACTGAGACATAGCTCTTTTATGTAAGAGTAGAAACAGCCTCAGAAAAGATCCCTAAATCACTGCATCAAATTGCCCTTTCTTATAGGCATTGTGTTGTGAAAGTCTTCTCATAAACAATTAGAGCAACAAAAAAAGAGAACGGAAAAGAGCCCTAAACATGTTGAAAGGCTGCTTTTAATCCAGATTGAGGCAAGACACTCTATTCTAATTTCCAGCCTATATTTGTTGTACTTTTTGAAACTGTTATTACATTTTGAGCTGACAGATTTCAGTGCATATCTACCATTCCATTCATGAATATTACCCAGTTATTCTTCTGAGGTGTTTCAATAATACTGTATACTTTCTGCCTTCAACAAATTTTCTCACAAACTCCAGATACAAATACCAGTGCAACTATTAGAAATGTTACACAGAATCAGTACAAAATTTGTCTGCTGAAAAGCATTACTAGCAAGCTACCTTCAACGTGACACTTCCTTTCAACGCTGTCTTTTGCTTTCTCTCCTGGAAACAGTTCTTTATCCAACATGTCCCTCCAACTGTTCCTCTTTTCATCAGCTTAATTCATAATTTTTGAGAGGACACTGTAATCAAACCTCATTTCCAATGAGGTGAGATTTAACATCTTTCCTTTGCCTACAAAATCAGCTGTCTTGAATGACTGTTTGAAAGGATGCTGAAGAAAGCTTAACAGAGTGAGGAAATCACAGAAACTTTAAGAACCAAGATTTGGCAACTGCAAAGTTATATTCTGTCTGGAATGCAAAAACTGAAACCTTTGGTTCTTTATTAAGTTCTGTCAGTGTACTTGTCTTTGGGCAAGACAGACAATCACTCCCGGAAGTTTTAATCTACAAAAATTCCAGCCATGCTGCAGACAATTCATACCATAAAAGCAGAGTTCACAGTGAAACAGTGTAACTTTCTGGCTGTGTTTTAAATCTGCCACTGAAGTTGGTAAGACAGCAGGAAAGTGCTACACGCTGCAAATGATGCAGTAATCATGGTAGAAATGTGCTGCAAGAACAGAAGAACAATTTGGGCATAAGGAAGAATGGAATTTTTGAAGACAGGAAAAAGGCCTAAATAGAATGAAATGGGAAAAGGATACATTCAAGGAATAATGACAAAAGATGGCTAAAAGAGGGTTTGAGGGAACTTGACAATAAAGACTTCAGTCTTTTACTGCGTCAATTGCTGCCCTTCTAAGCCAGCTGGTTCATGTATTTCTATTGCGAGACTTACAGCATCCAAACTACTAACTGCTTACCCAGAATGCAGGGCAGGTTTTCAGTCTGCACTCTGTCCCGTGTTCTTCTGGATACACTGACAGAGTCACAAAGCTGCCATATAGAAAGTTCTGACAGTAATTTAGCAATTTATATCCTAGTACAAAGACCTTCCGTTTGTTTATCTTTCACTTCATTCCAGACAAGACTTTCTAAGTGTTCACAGGCACTCTGTGATGGTAGAAGAGGAAAATAGATGCGGTGCTCAACCTATTGTGCGTGGCCTTGTCCAAGCGTCTGGTACTGCCTTTTTGATCATAACTCGCTATGACTAATATAAGGTATTCATTCCAAGATACAGTTAGTCATTTAATTGTGGTTTATCACTGTTTCAGTTCTTTATACGCCTAAATTTAATGTGTCATTATCACAGGGAGGGGGAAGGGTGGGCGGTGGGATGCTCCAAAACACATTGCAGACTGTGACAGCAAGAAATGAAGATAGAAATACACAGATAGGATTGTGCCTGATAAATTAAAGTAATCTCCTTACAGTGTAAAAAACTCTTTAGCACCTGAATTTCTATAAAGGCTGTCATGAAACTTGAATCGTTCTGGTGGTAAGAAATGCTTTTACCTGCTGCAAAGAATAACAGAGGGTGGAAATATTTCCTACTTGAAAGGAATTAGAAGTGTTTTCAAGCTGTTCAGCTGTCTTTGATTTTGCAGTGATTCCTCTGAGAATTTTAGTGGTTTCACATTCAGATTTTCCTGTTTTTAAAATATTTATTTCTCCTTCTACTGTGTGAAATACTCTGAGAAACAAGAGAAATGACTAAGTGATATTGCAGAAGAACTGGCGTAACTAATTATCCACCAGAGCTGTCAAACAGGCTACATAAACCATGTTAGAAAAACAAGGCAATTTGTTTCCCCAATCTTTTTCAATTACAGTAATCTTAGCGTGACAACAGTAACCAGTACATTTCTGAAACACAAATACCAACTCCTCCTTTGAGTATGTTTTTTCCTGAGTGAGGATACGTCCATTTTCAAATTGGAATTTCAGAGAATCACAGAATGTCAGGGATTGGAAGGGACCTTGAAAGATCATTTAGTCCAAACCCCCTGCTGAAGCAGGAATGCCTAGATCTGGTCACACGGGAATGCGTCCAGGTGGGTTTTGAATGTCTCCAGAGAAGGAGACTCCACAACACCTCTGGGCAGGCTGTTGTTGTTCTGTTACCCTTAATTTGTCAGTGCATTGGAATGCAAACTCAATACACTGGAATAGAGCTCATCGACATCCTCAAACACTGTTTTAAATCTATCCAACAGTCAAAGGGAGACACTGAAAGGATGACATGATGTTATTTGAATTTTAATAAGGTGCACTTCAGAGTCTGGAGTCAAATTGGAGGACTTCAGTCTGGTCTTCAACCCTGTCTCCAACCTCATAACCTGTCAAAGGTTATGCCAGAGTGAAATCTGTTGACATGGGATTAGTGTTAATAACCAAACTTGGGTACTTCAGCTTGGAGCTGTACAGAACTCTCTGAATCTTAATTGCCTATTTTCTATATCAGAATGATTGATAACGTGTTCTCCAAGGCTCTGCACCTTCCAACAAACAGAAAAAATGATTGCCACTTCTCAGAGTTCACTCATTTGTGAATAAGACTGAAAATGAGAAGTTATTTACAATAGATGTGTAGATATGTGATCCTTCCTATAGTCTCTCTTGGATAGAATGAAATCATTAATAGGGCTGACATTTAATTATCATCCTTCGTTATCACTGCGGGGAGACAAACATGATAGCTCACACCTCTTCAATTTTCTTTTCGTCTGCAGACCCGCAGAGAGAGAGGCCTTTGCTAAACTGGTTATTCACTTTTTCAGTTGCAGTAAGCTATCAGTTCAGCTCAGTTCAGTTATAACATGGGATTTCACCTTCTGAGGGTGCAATGTACTGGCTTGATTCCAAGCCATCACTCAAATAGCTAAATGCTGATTTGTGTGGCATATATGCCCTGATACTGTGGGTCTTAAGCCAATCAGCTATCACAGAGGAAACTTCAGCAACTGTCTGTTAGCAATTTTACAGTACGAAAGCACCACTCCGGGAAACAACAGTGCAGTGACCAGTTTGAATCTTAATACCTACAGCATTGAACCTTTTGTCTTTAGCAACGGAATAGTTTTGTTTAATTTGTCTGCACAGAAGATATACATCCTTTATGTTTAATTAAATTCCTGGAGAGAGGGAGGTTGTGTCCTCCTCCAGAGCTGCTGAGCTCATACCCAATAGTGTAGGCTGGGGCAGGCTACAGAAAGGCAAAGAAAACAGACTGGGAGACAGAACCTTGCAAAGGATTTGGTTGGAACAAATCTACAAAAAGACATAAAAGTGATGGAAAAAGAAGACAAGAAGAAATTATGTAAAATCCATGCAGCCTGACAAGTCACTGAAAGCTGTTGGACTAGAAAAGAGGACTAGGGGAAGGAGCCATTTTCTAAGAGCCACAGAGAGCATTTTGTTGATGAATACAGCCAACAACTATAAGTTACCTGAAAAGTTATCATTCCTTGCATATCGGTTTATGTTCTAATAAAGAATACTTTTAGAGACACTAGAAGGCTTTTGGAATGCTCACTAGAAATAAAAGGTATGGCATGACCAACTGCAGCCCTTGATTAACAGGAGTTCCTTTTAATACCTTCAAACTAAAGTAAAGCTGTGGCTGACCAGGAAGAACAGGACAGGGATGAGGATAATTTTCGTTCAAGAACTGCCTTTGTGCTGGTTGATGCCATAGCTCATGGATGTTCAAACTTTTGGCTTGTCCAGGCTGCACCAAGTGAAGAGGAATTGTCTAGGGCTGCATATAAAATACATAGTATTGTTAATGTATATAACTAAAAAAACTTTATTTTTGAATGTTTTTTATTTAAACATAAGAAAGTGCAACAACAAAAAAACAACACATAAAATTAGTGGAATATTTGATCCTTTTTTTTTTCTAATGAAGCTGATGTATCAGCCCAGTTCAATAGCAGCTGTAGAAATTCTTGCTAACTTCTCAAGATGTTTGTAAGATTTTTTATGAAATTTTACTGTCCTATTGCCTCATCCTTGAAAACAGTTGCTCACAAATGTACGTACTGTCAAAAAGCGATGACACAAATAAGATGTGGTTGTGAAGTGATGGTTATTTTTCTCTGGTAAGAGAGGGGTTATAAAGGTCTGGTAAAGAGACACGATCAAAGTTTTCAGTTGAATATTTGATTATAACTCTATACACTCCATTTGAAATTTCAGACACAAATGTATTTATTTCAACTGAAAATGGAGTTGCAAGTACAAAAAAATTGATTTATTTTGTAATCATGAAACCTGCTTCCGAATACCTTCATCATAATGGAAAGCATGGCTGCATATTTTTCACTGTTCACAGGAGTATGTTCAGCCAATGTACCAAAATGCATAATATTATTTGCCATCTCTTGAGTCAGCACCGCACTGAGCCCCATGTCCTGCTTTCAAACCAGATAGTGCTGCTTGCACAGTGCTGTATGGTTGTTTAAATGATGCGTGCACAGTCAGGGCTGGGCTGCTTGGTGGGGCAGAGCTGTGGATGTGATGGTGTGGGGCAGGGGGTAGCCACAGGGCGGGATGGGCTGGGCGGTTGGTGGCCCACAGGCCGTGGGTAGGACATGCGTGCCATACCTATTAGCAGACTAATTCCAGAGCTTATGTATTTTAGTCTGTGTTGAAATAAAGCTAATTCGGTAGTTATGAATAGAAAGTCCTAATATCTCATTAGACTGTGTCTTAGCTTGAAACAGAAGGGGAAATCCTGTTTCTATCAGAAACTGTTACGAAAATGTAAGACATTGTTCTTTATAAGCTCTTGCTTTGTAAATTTTCATCAAGCATTAACTATACAATAGCACTGTACCTCCATGTGGCTGACAAGCAGAGCTAATGAGCAAAGGACCAGCAGAACCTGGCCACATTAGTTTTGGGACTAGGTATCCATATTGGATAGGCCCTGCAGTTATGCCTTGCTCTTTCACCATTGCCTCCCTTTCTCTTTCAACTCAACAATAGACAGCCAGAGTTTTAGATAGCTCCAGGAGAATACTAACAGGGTCATAAGATATGATAAAACCTAGAAATATGTTTCTGTTCTACAGAGGAAAAAGCATCTTCCCTATTCCACTTTAAGAGGAGATTTTCAGTCAATTTAGAAATAGAAGTCAACCAGACCTTTCACCATTTTTGGCACACACATCCTTCTTCAGTAAAGGAAGTCTAAAAGTTATGATTCTAGCAACATACTTGACAAAAGAAGAAAAGCAAGAAAGAATGTATACAATTTATATTTATGTAAATGCCACTTACCCACACTCTAGTAATGAAAGAGGGCACTAAAGTGAAAGGAGTTTAACATTATGGTATTTATATTTTAGTACGTAAGGATAGGACAAGCAAAAATATTTTTTACTGTTTATCATCTGGAGAAAAACATTTGCCTTGTTAATAAGTTACAGGGGAAATCAGAACCCTTCTACAGATTAATCATAAACCTAAAATTGTACTTACATATGACCTAACAGATTTTAAGCTGACTAATGTGGTTTATCATTTCAAAAGAATGGTGCCTGACTAATTCTGGGGAGACTATGACAGAAAGGCATAACAGAAAGCACTACTTTTGCTCCCTTTTTCTTTCCAGTCTTGAAGTATGCAAACTCATTGTGGGGAAACTGCCCAAGACAACAGACTGCTTGGGAAATGCATAGTCGAAAGACCATTAAAATGATATTCCCATAGGATGTACATGAAAGCATACACCATTACACATGCACAAGATTGTCTTTCCTGGTCAACACTGCAAACATTATCCAAAAAAACCCGCCAACCACCTCAGCTGCAACATACAGTCAGCATGAATGCTTAGGTTTGCTTAGTCATTTTCAGATGAAGTCAACTGTACTGATGACATGAATCAGAGCTCTGAGGCACTTGGCCTTGTTAAGCTGGCAGAGGAAACATTTGCTCTCCAGTTTTTGGAGACATTCATAGAGCTCACATGTAGAAGCCATCCTGAGAGAAAAGGCTTTTTTCAGTTCCTTTTCTGGTAAAATAATCTGACTTTAAAACACGCACCTCATATTTTCTTGAAACGACATTTAGCAGAAAAAACTCATCATTTAAAACAACTTCAGTGTAACAGTGTATCAAAGAATACTAAATAACTGAATTAAGACAACAGGTATTTGTAGGGCTGGTGTATAATTTATGTATCAGAAAACTCTGTGAATAATTAGCACTTTTCATTTTCAGCAGTGCTTGGAAACGGTAGCTGATAAATTCTGGCAGTAATAAGCAGCAGAGAGCTAAGTATTATTTCCATTATTTAATGAAAATTAAAAGTGGATGGTTTATATCCTGCCCCCCCAATTTTCCTCTTCTCCCAGAAAAAAAAAATCCTATTGGAATTACACTCTGATTTATATATTATACTGCTGAAGTAACTAATGCTTTACAGCACTGTGTAATGTAGTGGAGGGCATTATTGCAGCTATGTCTCTGACCGATCTGCAGGAGATAGGTCTAGGCTTGGAAAAGAATTCACCCAAAGAATACTTAATCCTCAAATTAAAAAGCAAAAACATTCAACGGAATTTGTAGGTAAGATAAATACAATGAACTGTTTTAATTTTGCAAGTTGGAAAATACTTTCCAAGAACTCTGTTAAACAGAAGGAAAAGTGGTTGACCTGGAAAT
This sequence comes from Bambusicola thoracicus, assembly GCA_002909625.1. Classification (NCBI taxonomy): domain Eukaryota; kingdom Metazoa; phylum Chordata; class Aves; order Galliformes; family Phasianidae; genus Bambusicola; species Bambusicola thoracicus. The sequence continues at coordinate 7,098 of PPHD01029494.1, forward strand.
GATCATTCACTTAGATTCCAGAAGATAATGAGGTATCAAATAATATTATGAAGGTAGAACCATCTGTTGATTTCTCAAACGAACTAATAGTAATCATCTAACTACTTGAAGGTGGTGATCATTAGGACCATTTCTTATACTGTGGTACATGTTCAGGAACTGGTCTTCATATTGTGTTGGCAGAGGTCACAGAATTCCAATGCTACGCAAGGGACCGAGAAACACAGAAGGGTCAAGTGTGGGGAAGACTTTGGCAAAGGTTTGAATAATCAAGCACAAATTAGGTCTTCTAAATCTTTGCACTTAGAATAGAATAGTGTAGTACAGTTGGAAGAGACCTCCAGAGATCATCTAGTCCATCTTCATGGCTAACCAAAGTTAAAGCGTATCACGGAATGCTTCACCAAATGTTCCTTGAACACTGACATACATGGGGCATCAACCACCTCACAAGGAAGCTCATTCCAATGTTGGGCCACTCTCATGGTAAAGAAATTTTTCCTAATGTCCAGTCTGAGCCTCCTCCAGTGCAGCTTTGGATTGTTCCCTTGTGTTCTCTCAGCACTTAACCTAATTCTTCAGGAGTTTGTTTATACGTATAGATACACTGTTGATTTTTTGGGTTGTTTGGTTTCTCCTTCAACAGGATACAAAGAACAGAAAAGTTCCATCTCCTCCCCAGCTGTTCACATCATTTTGCTACCTACGCCTTGGGATTTTGTTTTCTCTCAATCTCAGAATTGCCTCACAGAGGAAGTGTGCTACGTATGCCATAGAGTATAAGGAACTAATCTTAAAAAACAACGACAGATAACCTTTCTTTAATCTCTGAGTGCTTGTCTACATAACTATTTACTGTGAACAACACCCTTCACATATTACCTTATTAAGGAAAATAGCCCAGTGTGGCTAGTTGAAATAAAGCAAAACTGTCCCAAATATGACATCATTTTGAGAGGCTTCACAGCACTGTAATTGTCAAGGAAACAGTGAAAGGTTAGAAACCTGAACCCTTTGATGTGTCAGCTGAAGACACAGGCATATGAGCAGTTATAAGGCTGGTCAATATAAAAAGAGCTAACATTTAAAAAAATGATTCAGTCCTGACAGCTTGTGGAAAAGTAATTCATGGATGCATAGGAAAAAATAAAAATAAAATATAAAAAAATATTGAAGGCAATCCTGATTGTGCAGCTACTTGTCTTGCATAAGAAAATCTTGTCTACATAATACAGAGGAGCCATCACAGTGGCCTGGCTGTCCCTCTTCCAATGGCCAAAGTGATAACTTACAGAAAGGACACAAATTCTATGTCCAGGCTTTTTGCATACAAACATTTAGCTTCTTCAAGTACATAGCTCATGGATCATGAAAAGACAAAGACAAAAGGCACTGTACATGACTCCATCCAAAAGTCATCTTTTAAAGCTCAAAAGAAGTCAGTGTCAAAGAAAGAAAATCAAACAAAAAGCAAAGAGAATGTCTCCATGCAAATGTGAAACAGAACTCACAAACAAGACACAGTATTCGAGTCAACACAAGTTGCTATACCAGTTGAATAAAGATCCTCTGCAATCCTGATAAGCAAGAGGGATAGAGGTATGGGCACATTTTACACCTTTGTAGCTGCATGCATGGAGCAAAGATGGGTAGGACTTACATATATGCCCTACATGGACTGTCACCGGTCACAGCGTGAAAGAACACATAAGCACTGTGTACACACACAGTGTGAATGAGTACGTCCACAAAGACTCAGAAAATAAAAAGACACCCCTGAGACATTAGGCAATAAACTTTCCTCTTGCACAAAGCTCCCCCACAGCTATCTGTGCTGTAGTCATATCTGAGAGGCATAGTCAAAATCTTTGCCACAGTGCTGGATTTTCTGCATGAATGCAGACATAAAAGTTGCTTACTTCCTTGGTAACAACACTTCCAGAGAAAAGTCATGACCAGATGGTCAAATAAAAGGTGGTAATAGCCCTGACGTGTTTAGACACATTTTTACAAGGATGGGGGAAAAGAACACTTGGTGAGAGGTGCATATAAATCCACCTATCTTCTGAATCACTAGTTTTTGTGTGTGGCAAATACCTGTTCAGCTTGCCTGTTTCTCAAGCTTTTTTAGCAAAACTTGCTAAGAAAAGAACACTGAATATGAGGAGATCACAAGGTGTTCGTCTGCACCATCTGCAGCTGAGAGGTCTGCTATGATGCAAAACTGGGGTTTTAGGCAAATCACTGGAAGAAATCTAAAGGTACACAGAGTTTAACCCATGGGTGTCCAACCTTTCAGCTTGCCTGGGCCACACTGATTGAAGAGGAATTCTCTTGGGCTGCATAAAAAAAATACTATATAGTTAATCATAGAATCACCAAGGATGGAAGAGACCTCCATGATCATCCACTCCAACCATGCACCTACAACCAATATTCCCTTACTAAAGCATGTCCTTTAGTAAAAAATTTAAACGTTACTTGAACATCTCTATAGACAGTGATTCCACCACCTCCCTGGGCAGCCTGTTCCAGCACCTAATCATTCTTTGGAGAAGAATTTTTTCTGACATCCAACCTGAACCTCTCCTGCTTCAATTTGAGGCTATATAAGAAACAAAACTTCTTTACACATATATATTTATTAAAGCATTAAAAATAATGAGGGCAACAAAACATAAAACTAGCAAGTTGGACAGGTATGGTTTAACCAAAATAATTAATATTGCTTTTGCCTCCTAGCGGAGATGAGCCTTTTAGTGAAAACTCATTCAGTAGAACCCTCATTCCAGTGATCAGTTTTAGGGATGTCCTACCGAAGTTCGATATGCTGCGAAAACATAGCTGGATCACGGCCATCATGAAGAGCGATAATCCCTATATTCACCCACAGATACGGGCCATATTCCAAGAGCAGTTTCAAAGAGCAAACTGCAGAACTTAATTCCCACTTTAAGTCAGACAAAATTAATTTCCTTTGTAAGAAGATATCAGCATTGCTTTCTGGAATAGGAGGCCTAAAGAGCTACTCATCTCCTCTGAATCAGAAGAGATCCAACAGATACAACCATGTCCCACCCCAAAGGCATCGTTACTCTTATCCATCCATCTTCCCCAGGTATTTGTCTGACAGGGTGTTTTTCAGGTCATTTTATGATGCTGCACTACCGGCAGAGTTGCTCATTTTAAGATGGCATTAAGAGAGAAAAAGAACTAACAAATATGCTGGATTGGATCTAATTACTGCACAACTCTTGAAGATTGAGAATAAGCTTTCTTTGCCTGCTGGAGTACAGTCAGCAAATCCATGACTCTAATTGTAGCAACTCAGCCGTATTAAAAAATGTTCTAACTGTTGAAGTTTTGTAGTGGTTCCATGATGGAGTAAGCAGGAGAACGGTAAGATAATCTCACATTTTTTAGATGCCTAATAAGAGGATAAAAAATGTATTCAGTTGAGGAAAAAGGATAAATATGTTTACTGTGCTTCTCA
>PPHD01029495.1:0-10590 GCA_002909625.1 Bambusicola thoracicus
CATGGGAAAGCTTTGGTTGGTACTGTTCAAAGAATCTCCCCTGCTGTAAGAGAACAGCAAACACAAGAGAAAGACTTGAGAGCTGATGGAGAAACAAATTTGCCTGTGGAAGGAATGGATTGTTATGAACAAGAGAAATGAATATCTGCCAGGTCTGAATTACATCAGACTGTTCTAGTGTTTGGTCAACTTAATGGATCATAGACCTTTTATAGTCCCTTCCAGCACCATTTTTTTAAGTCTGAATTACTTCTTTTATTTTGAAAACATTGTTTATCAGTGGATGTTCTGACTTCTTCCCTCTCTTTAAGAGTACAACTGTTCACAACAGTGAATGTACTTCAAACTTAAGGTTGAAAATAAAAATTGTCTCCATGTGTTCAGTAACTACATGTACAGTGCTGTCCTGGTAGAAAATTGGTCAGATATTGATTTAGAAACATAAGGTAAGATTCACTTCACTGAGCTTCATACAGCTCACTTCTAGTAGTCTAACCCTGAGGTAATTGTACTGGTCCCTTATGTGGTCACTGTAGGTGCAGCACTCATAGTGCAGCAGTGCTTTATCAATAAGAGGTATTTTCTTATATTTGCAGGGAACTTTTGGCACTGAAGACAAATATGTATCATGGCTCAGTACCTGACAGACAAAACTGTGTTTTATCATCAGAAGCTGCAATTATAGAATCAGATAAGGGGTGGTTTGCTACCACTCTTAGCAAACCTAGCCATTCTTCCATGAACACTAGCTGCCAGAACTGATGTTACTGCAGCAAGGGTCATCCTGATGGGGAAAATCCAGCTTAAAATATTCAGTCTTTTTAAGGCAGTAGGCCTCAAATGTGAAGTTCTGCTTAGTCTGGAATTTTTTGCCCACTTGTTTCAGTTCAGGGTTCCCTCGAGGGAAAAAAAATCTATTCTGTTCATCATCTTATAGAGACAGAAGATGGCAAATGCAACATTAATGGATGCTTTTTATTCCGTTCCTTTAGTGCTCTAGTTGTGTGCAAGTCTAGGACTACAAAATGATAGTGACATCCATCAAAGCCAATCTTAGCCTTCCTTAAATTATGCACACTGTCTGAACCAATTGTCTAGACTCGCTATATTTTGAGTAGAGATTTCCAGAGAGTGGTTAATTCTGTGTTTGAGTAAGCATGTGAAATATATGAGGTTCATCACCCCTGTAGATCCTGCCTTTGTATTAATTATGGAGGTCCTGATCTGTAGCCTTGAAAAACCTAAAATTTGATGACCTAAGCTGTACACTAAACATACAAAGTAATAAATGTTCTGTAACTTTACTTGTGCTGCAGGTTGGAGTTAATGCTATAAACTTTTTTAACTCTTGGAGAAGAGAACTGCAGAAGCTTGAAGTGAGTGTAGAATGTGCGACATTTACCTTATTACCTAACTTTCCCCTATTCCCATCTTGTTCCATTTTCAGCATGTCACAAATCATGCTTTTGGGACATAGACCTTTGCCAAAGGAGGAAAAAAGCAATGAGGGAAGGGGGTTGTGAAAAAGTGTTTCTGGATAGAATACTGAATGTCTAATTCTTCCCTGTTGAATCTGCATCAGATAGATTTATTATGTACACTATACTGACAGTGGATCTTCTGTTTGCACCAAATTCATTGTAGTGAAAGAAAAACCAGGGGTGCAGACCTGTTACCTAGTTTGACTGTAGATTTGGAAAATCCCAATCTTTACCATACCTTACATCAGCAGACACTTTAAAGAAAATTTGACTATGTCTGTCACTGCAGCATAACTATACCAATTTAGAAACATACACCTTGATCCTTGGGAAAAATGGTGCCTGCTAATGATGATCCCAGCCTTGCTAAGAAATTCACAAGCTGTGGTACAATCTTACAGCACTCCAGAAGTGTTTGTGCATATCAGCCCCAAAATAACAAGACCCTATGCCCACTGGAGTCAGCGGAGCATATGTCCCTGTGTATGTCAAGCACGCTACCTGTAACCTTTCACAGTGGTGGTTTGGTGACCTTTCATCCCCATGCAAGAGATTCAGAGTTGGGGCATAAAACAGCCTAGCAGTATCTCCCCCAGAAATCTCTTGCCTCTAGACATGTCAGACTTCAGTATGTGAGACAATAAGAAAATACCAGCTGCAGACTCCCTTACTAAAACCCACAGTTATCAAGAGCTGATGACTTTGACTTTGTAATAGGTGCTTAGTGGAAATATAAGCTATAGACCAACAGAGAAAAGGAAGACATCCCCTCTTCCTTCTCTAACTCCTTCCCCAAAAACAGTCTTCTGAAATATTTCCCTGCTACTGCTTAAAAACTCTCCAAGGTGCTGTAGATTTGAATGTCAGCAGATAATTAGCAGATACAATTACAAGCAGAAAGCAAATATTTCCAAGTGACGCATAAGCAGAGTAAGATTCTTTGGTGTCCACTGCCTGTGGATATTGTGTTAGGAGGTGGGTACTGAAACAGAAAGGCTTGTAAGAGAAAGATAAGGACAGTGAAGAATGTAGAGTGTTGTAATGCTATGCAGAGAGGAAAAGGGAAAGAGTTCAGTTTTTGTTAATGGTAAAAAAAAATAAATAAATGCTAGGACATCAGCTCGTTGGCAACTCTTGCAACCAGGTGTGGAATATTGATAAATGGTGATTAGGGGAAGAATCTGGATGGTTGCCCAAAACCACCTCACTAGAGTGTGCTAGAAGAGACAAACAAGTCACTAATCTTGCTATTCAGGAAAAACTTGGAAACATGATTGGTGGAAGTTTGGCTTAATGGATTATATCAGCTTAGCATATCTTATTTGGTACAGGGTATCAGAAGTCTTTAGGCTGCTTTTTTTCTCCATTGTAGTAGTATAAATAATTTTCTCTTATAGTACTCAGAGGTCTTTGGTAGCATACAGACACATTTAGATTAAGTAACATATCTCATATTCACTAAATTAGGTGTGAAATGGCTTAAGGACAAATGATTGGAATAGTGTGTCTGTTATAATTAACATTATAGGCATATAAAAACGATGCAGGAAAAGAATACATCAAATTAAAAAGCTGTAGGGAGAGAACTGTGGGTTATAGAATACTCTTCCGTTTCATGATTGACAATGTTTGAATAAGAAATTAGAAACTCTTTTGTATGGAGCCAGGGGTTGGACTTGATGATCCTTATAGGTCTCTTCAGACTTGGGATATTCCATGATTCATTTTTACAAGCTAACTGCTGGTTATTCCCTGTCTTTCACAGGGCTCTTTTCATGGAAAGTTACATATGCAGAGAAGAGGAATGAGCAGAATTTACAATGTTTACTAATCAACATTGCCAGTGAGGTCACAGAACATTAGTGTTATTTCTTTTAAAGTAAATCTACTGAAGACAATTCAGCTGTTAAGCTAGAGGATCAAAAAGTTAATCAGTTTAAAGTCCTGAAAGTCCAACCATTAAAATTCTTAGAGCAAAATTTGTAGGTTAGATATAAATAAATGGACTTTTTTTTGTGTGTGTGTGTGTGTGGGTGGGTGGAGAAAATACTTTAGATAACCACTCTTCTATAATCAATGGATATTTATCCCTCAAAGAAATCAATGTGATGTTCTCTTGCCTTTCAGTTTAGCTATTGACATGGTGTCTTGCTTGAATGGGTGACTGTTCTCCATTGGAAAAATGTGTATGAATTGTCCAGCCTTTTCAAGAAGAACAGTTAGCATTCCTAAGCACCTGCATGGCTTCAACGCATAATACTTCAAGTCAGTGACATTTTGAAACTTAGACATCAGTACATCATTATCAAAATCCATTTCCTACTTGTAAAGTTGTTTTGAGTTGTGAAGACCAGGAATAAATTACTACAACTTCTTTGTTTTTCAAGTTATGCTATTGTTTCTTGGTTTTTTGTGGGTTTTTTTTCTTTTTGTTTGTTTGTTTGTTTGTTTGTTTTTCCGTATTAAAAATCATTGGTCTTCCAGTTTTCAGTCTGGAAACAAATATGTTCTGTTATCCTGGAGGCTTAGAAAGATGTTTGTATACTTGTGGTTATACATGCCATAAATGTTTTAAAAATTTCAACATTGACTTAATTTTTATATATATATATATATTCAGACACGAATTTATGTGCATTCATTTGCACTTGAGTTTAAGATTATTTCTGAGTTTCATGACTGAGAGACCAACTTCTTAAGATAAATCCCCATGCTTCAGTTAAAATGCATCCTGTGAGATAATAGGTCAGAAACTGATTTTTCTTAAGAGGAAGGACACGTGATGCTGGGACTTGGTGACCCTCATCCTTAAGAAAATGTCAGATGTTGTCCATTCTGATAGCAGTGCTTGAGCAGACAGAATTCAGGCAGGTAAAATGAAAATTAATGTCCTCTGTTAGTGTGAAAAGAGAACTATGACTAGAAAAAAAAACAAGAATAGGATCGAACTGAAAAGGAAAATTTTATCATTTTCCTGACCTCTTATTTTTTTTCATAGATGCAATATAAGGAATATATCAGCTTGGTAAAAGATTTCTGTGCAAGCAAGGTGAATTCCCAATCATTTTATTTAATAGGGAGAATTCTAAATAGGGTGTGAAATTATCTAGCTCTGGAAGTTATGTATGTGCTCAGTAAACATTACAGTGGATATAGCGCAAGAAGAGAACACAAGGCCAGGAGGGACTCATTTTCTTCATACATGCAATAGTTTGGTATTTCATTTCACACATAATTTAATATTTCCCTGGAAGGAGAAATGAGCCCCTTAACACAAGTGAAAAATGAGTGTACAGATGGACTTAGTATAGCCTAAATCATCACACGTGGTTTGAGCTCCAGTGAAGGAAAGGAAATTTGTCTAGAGCAAAGACAGAAGTCAGATTAAGTAACATTTTTTCTGGCTGTTTTGAGTAATTGCTTAGGTTAAGAGACTAAGAATCATACATTAAAACCAGACAAAGGTTTTTAAGCCACTTTTGAGAATTGGGTTCTGACACTGGAAATGCATGAAGTTAGGTGCTTAGCTGCTTCTTGGCTGGTCTAGAAGCTCTCTTCAAGTATATATTTTGGCTGCCAGTAAGTTGGGCTGTTGGCCTTTTTTTTTTTCTTTTTTTTTTTTTTAACTAATACTGAATGGCAAGCTCCAGTAAGCATACATGTTACCACTAGCACACAAAAACTACAAACTCCCATTGAAAAATGAGTGTAATTAAAGCCACTTGGACACTGTAAATCTTAAGAAGATGCTGATATTTGGTCAAGGAGTTTTAAAAGTCCTGGCTGGTGGGTTGTTATTTTTAATATAACAACATCCTTCAATGGAGACAAGGATAACAATCTTTGTTAGCTAGGAAGAACACTGACACTTCCTATACATTAACACTTATCATTGTGTGCTCACTTGTACTTCTATCAGCCAATATACAACAGCTCACTGAGTGTGTGATATAGTCAAAAATCTCTCTGAATTTTAGCACAAGGGATAATTTTTTTTCCTGATCAGATTTTAAAATGGAGATGCTGTGTCTCATCTCAGCCAACAGTGGTGAGTTGTAGAAGGATGCAGTGCTTTACAGAGGTCTCCCTCTGTATCAAGTGTCCTGATTGGTAGAAATAAGCAACAAGCATGACTTAGTCGTGTGTTGTGGAAGTCCCACCCAAGGGTTAGGTCTGTAAGTTCTGAGGTCTATTGCATCCTGCTGCACATGACTTTTATCATGGAAAACACAGCCTAAATATAGGTATTTTTATGTATTCATACACTGCAAACTGTTTTCATTAGTTAGCTACACTGAATAAAAAAATGTTTCAGTTTTCCTTTTCCTCATTTGCAGATGTCTCTCACAATGCCTGTATCCATTCCTGGAGAAAGGCTGTGCCCTTCTCTCACTAGTAATGCTCCACACTGTGCAATAATAGGCATACCCATAACAGGCAAAGGGTGTTAGGCTCATAGTTCAAAGGAAGAAAGCAGATCTGCTTTTCCACCCACTCTACTTCTGGTCCCCACCAATGTTTAATTCAAATAGCTCAGCAAAGAATGCAATACCTATGATTTTGAGGGGATTATTGACAGATCTCTGGTGCCTCAACAATCTCCATTCTACCAGTTTCACATGTTTAAATTTATCTTGAAACTATTTCAGTGATTGGTGATGTTGGTAAAAGAAATTTCGTACAGTTTAATGAAAGTTTTATTCTGAAATGATTTTTGTGTCATATTTTAATACATTTATACTGCAAATAACAGGAGGGCTTCTGTTTTAAGAGAAACTATCAACCACAGTGACTGTCCTTGTGGACAAACACAATATTAGGCAAGCTACTGACTGGAACCTACAAAAGAATTGGTTAAAAAAACCTTTATTTAAATTTATTTGAAAGCCAAACAAGTCATGGGCATGTAAATTCTCACTAGCATGAAAGAAGAAACAACATTTCAGCTTTCTTGTTCCATTCTGAGAGTGTTAAAAGATTCTCTTTGAATGATTACATGCAGATTCTTTGTTTAGGTGATTATATGAAAGGATAATTAGACAGATGATTAGATGTTCTTCAAATCTATTTGATCAACTTAATTTGAAGTAAGACAGTTCTACTTTGAGGAAAATTATGGCATTTTGGCTTTTTGCTCTGGCTTGGGATTTTGGAGGTTGGAATTTGCTGTTCAGTAAAAATGTGGCTTGCTAATCAGTTCCTCTTCCTCAAAGGCAGGGTAAGTAATAATTAGCTTACCTTAAAGCACAGAAAATGAGGTTAAATATTAGGAAAATATTCTTTCGATACCGGTAGGAAATGCAGGAAAGTGGTAGAATATCTGGTGACACAAGCTTCTAAAATGTGTTTAAAAATATGTATGTGCATCCAAAGGGAATTAATTCTGTTCTAGATTGAAGAGGACAATCTAGGTGACCTCTTGAAGTCCTTTGCAGCTCTTCATTTCTCTGAGTAACTGGTGTCACTGCCATAAATTGCGTAACAAAATCAGGTTAGAAGGAAAGGTGTATTTACTTGTGAAGCCAGAAGCAATTTCAAAGAACATTCCCTACTGCTGTTTTGTTTTTTGTTGTTGTTGTTGTTCGTTTGTTTGTTTTTGGCAGATTTGTCAACTACACTAATCAAATACACTGGTTTAGCTTTCTTTTTCCTTCCTCCTACCATCACTTAAAGAACAAGGGAAACAATCAGATTCACAGAGCTGTTTTCTTGGTTAGACATCTGTGTTCCAAGCTCTCTTACAGTCAGGAAGTTGATATTGGTAAAACTTATAATTAATTATGCTCCTTCAGGCTGTGATTAATTAATTGGATCCCCTTTTGTGTTTAGCATGGGCAGCTGGGAATTTGACTGTTTAAATTGATGACTCTTACTTTAATCAAATTCATAGTGGATAGGAAGTCCTGCTGCCAGACAGTCATGCAGGAGCTCACAAAGATCCTGCACTCTTTCAAATTGCTCACCATCTTTTCACAAGAAGCAATTCTGGAACGATAATTTGTTAAAAACATTTCTAAAAATGCAGTTTGTCCATGGAATAAGGAAAGTCTTTAAAAATACTGCAATAACAGTTGTGAACAAAAGCAAATCAGGAAGGCTTGTCCAATCTGTGTTTCTTTTGAGGTAGTGTTAAACAGGACATTCTGCCTCTTTTTATCTGGCAGTCAGGAGGCATATGTGCTAGGTGTTACTGCAAAGCAGTCAGGAAACCATGTTCTCATCTTCTGTTGAGATGAATGTGATGAAAATTCCAGAGCAGCACGAGAAAAGTCTTGAATGACTAAAGCACGTCCAGCACTAAAGCTGTCCGGTGATCATTCTTATTGAAAGATTCTGTGGAATAGTTACAGCACCTACTTTAAAAGGAAACAAAAAGTGCTCCTAAAGGCAAGGGAGAATGGATAGAAATGGTGTCTTCTATCAGTAGTTAACTACAGCAGTGGCCTGGTATGACAACCCTGAATAGAAAAGCAGCCAGTCAGAAACCTTTTTGACAAGGTGGAGATGATCTCAGGGAATTGAGTTTAGGCACTGACTCCACTGAGTGGATAAATGAAAAATGGTAATGGTTGTGCCATTTCTGCCATAGTACAGCTAACTGGACTGAGGAGTGCCCAGCGTGGAATAGATAAATTCATCTGTATTTGTCACCAGTGACTTAAAGTTTGTTCTGTATTTTGTTTTGCAGAGGGAGATATATCCAGAATTCTTTGAACAGGAAACACTGGACTCAGGAATTTAAGGCTACATGTACTTTCATGAACGTGTAAGATTGTTTTCTGGCTTTTATTTTACCCATGACTGTCCAAAGTTTTATCCCCAAAATAAGATTGAAAAAAACAAAACAAAGAACAAAAGCAAAAAAGCTAAACAAAAAGTTTCAATTAATCTTCACCTGTAGCCTGAATCAGTGCTAGAGACCTAGCTAGGGCTGGTCACCTGCAGGAGCCCTAAGTGGACTTTGGATACGGTTGGTTTTCTCTGTGGGAGACAGACTTGCAGACTTACGTCATACTTTATCAAAAAAGGTCTCTTTTTAAGTGTTTCTTCTACATAAATTATATGTTCTTACCTTTTCAGTAGGAACAATTTTTAGTTCCCATACCAATTTCTTCTGCACACTCATCAAGTTCCAGCAAAATAAGTTCTTGCCTAGTTTGTCTTTTTAAGATCATTTATTACATCTGCTCAATTCTGCTACAGTTTGTGTACACGAAGGTGAGAGAGGCTGGGTACTCAATATATCCAGTTTGCTGCTTATTCTTTCTATTAGATCACAACTTTCCATGTGGTACTGTTCTTTCATTCTTCTGGTTCATAGGGAGCAGTGATTGCTCCCAAATGACCTGACATGTTGTTTGCCATTTTCCTAGTGATGGACATAGAATTGAAAAAATAGGAACTTTAAAAAAAAAAAAAAAATTACCTTTTTAATGCTTTTCTGGAAAAAGACAGCTACTTGGCAAGCAATGCAGGTTTGGGGATTTCTTTTTTATTTTTTTATTTTTTATGAAAAGGCAGTTAAGCTCTTCAAAATGCATTAAACAATATCTTTCAATGACATTGAAGTCAGCACTAATTACTTCACTTCTGTTTCCTGCTTGGGCACCGGTCAAATGATTAACAGGAAGTTTGCAATAGTTCCTCATGGAGTCTCAATTCAATTCAGTAAAATTTAATGAAATTAACATTTTCAGAACTAAGTTGTATTTTATAGTAAGCAAACCTATCACCGCCCAGAAATGAATTTACCACAAAACAAAGCAGTACATTTTTCCACCAGAACATACTTACTGCTCTATTGAAAGCATAATTACAACATTGTTGATCTTTATAGTAAGCTTATATTATAATTAGGGATGTAACATTTGGTGATGATATTTCAATTCTCCTAGGGATTGTTGTTTGGCGAGGAAAGATCTCACTAGAACTGCTTTGCTGCCACAGCCTATTCTCTCCTGACCTAATTAAATTAAATTGTTAGACTATGTGCTTTGCAAAATAAGAAATTTTTACAGCTCTACTTTTCTTGGGTAAATTACATATGTTTTTTAGAAGTGGAGTCCCAATTCACCTCACATTGACAGTACTGCTAGAAAGCTGGCTAGCAGTAGTAGAAAGCAGGGGAAATTTGCTGTTCCCGTGGCCAGGATTTCTAGAGTTAATATGAAGCCCAAGTGACTGGTTTGTTTTCTCCCAGTGGAGAGAGCACACATTCTGTTTCTAAACACAAGTAAACTAAACATCATTTATTCTCTTATCTTTGTGCAACCACAGTGATGGACATAAAATACCTCTTTCTTCATCTTGCTCACCCACACATCGGCGTGGCAGTTCTAAGCATAGGCTTTCTACAGATTGCTTCTCTCTTTGCCATATGTGAAGTTGGAATCTCTTCTTCACCTGTTATGTTTAGCACTGATTTTATGTCTTTTAAACTTGGAAATCTTTCCATAAAGGTCTTATCAAAATAGCTTGTCTTGTTAAGGCAGCTGTTTGCCCCACTTACTGAGGAAATAATATTGAACATTTCAAGAGAAACAATCTTAGCTTCAAGCAAGTGAGTCCTATATTTGCATTTTCATTTTTACTGATTGGGTTTTGCTGGTAATAGTTGAATGTTAATGAAACTCAATGTAAAATTAACTCAGAACTTGTTCACTGCTTAAAATATGGATGGAAACATGAACTGAAATCCTAGAATCAGAGCTGTATAACAAAACTTGTCTGTGGATGTGTCAAAATTAGACAAAATGTTCATTCGCTACATTGTCCGTGGAGATGGGGACTTTCAGAAAAGGTACTTCTTCCAGGGAGAAACTTCAGGGTAGTTACTAAACTTGAAGTTTGCTTAATGTGGTTTTAGGAGTATGACCCATCTATTCACTGCTTGAAGTCTTCAGTATTTTATAACCAAAATATAATTTTATGGTAGTGTCTTGATTTGAATTTACTTCTGCATGTGTAGGCTCTTTCCAGCAAAATGTTAGGGCATGGGAATGGCCGTACTGGGTTTGCTCTGTTGGCCTCAGCATGCTGTCTATAACTATCACTAAGAGCAGGTACCTGAGCAAGTGTGTATGGGGAAAAAAAAAAAAAAAAAAAGATT